>JASFDF010000019.1:0-152405 GCA_036937115.1 Nidularia sp. FH-822889
TTTTTTGATGACTTGTATTGAATTCTTGACTTCAATTCAATATGAGTAAGAAATGCTTTACAAATTTGGTAGGTGTAGGAATGTACCAGGAATGTACCAGGAATGTACCAGGAATCCACCAGGAACCAGGAATTTCCAAGGAATCCACCAGGAATTTCCTAGGAATCCACCAGGAATCCAGAAATGAACCAGGAATCCACTGGGAATGCAGGGGGGAGTGTAAAGTACACCCATAAGCTCCCATCCTGTTACACAGTCTGACATTAATACACTCCCTACATCCTCTACTGCAGAGACACTATGCCACCTCATGATGAGAATGACAGCCCTTCCAGGCTGTCCCATAATCAACCATGTGAAAATGCACTACAACCTGGGCCAAGGAAAAAACTGTTAGTATTTTGATGGCTGTCCACTGTCTACCCCCTTCCTAATCATGTTGTTACAGGTGTACCAGTGACCCTCTCATCCATCATGGGAGACACTTCAGCTGTACTATTCATGCCCTTTGCAACATTCAAGGCTTGATCACCAATGGCATACTTCACATGGGAGAATATGCAGACAAGTCCAAGGAATCATTCTCTCCACAGTAAGTACATCTATCCATCTTATATATGATCAAGGCTAAAAAGAGTGCTCAACTAGACAAAGGAGAGAGTACCGTGTATTCGATCAGCTTTTAAAAATGGTCCCTGACTTAAAAGAGCACATATTGAGTAGCTCTGAGGAGGAAGTCCAACTAATCACTAATCTAGAGAGTCAAAAGTAGTGCATATCTTGATGAATAGTAGTGACTAACAGCTATCTTACATTTAGTTACAAAAAGGTGCTTCTAGCACAAGATCTGATGATACCAAGAGCCTTAAATCTGCAATCATTGAATAGATTACTCCCCAGGGACAAGCGCTTAACCTGCCAATTGCTTGTAATGTCAAGAGTGACAGAGGATTCAATCATGAAAGGACAGGTGCTTTACTTTGTCCAGCTGGAGTGGACTGGTCTAATATGGAGTGAGTGCCATCTTCATCTAATAGTAATACTGCCCTTATGCCTCCTATAGAATTCATGAGAAACTAAGAAACGGTGAGCTTGCAGTATCTGGAGATCAGTGGCCTATATTTCTCTACCAGGGATACACATATGATGATGATGATCCATGGAATGGCCTCTTCAGAAGTGTGTTGTTGGTTTCAGTGAGTTGTCCTCTTCTTTTATCAACCTTGCCTCGATTAAATAAATTATCCCTAAGACATATAAGCACATCTTCACATTGCCGAGCTCAGTGGACAAGGAGCTGAAGGCCACTCAATCCAGGAATGCATGAATTCATGGAATGAGCTGTGTAACTCTGGCTTCAATTGCATATGTGGCAATGCAGGTAAATCCAAAGATTTTTGCCAACTCTGCTGAGCTGAGTGGCCCATGTACCCATAGGCATTATTTGCACTGACATCAATGCTGGTCTTCACAAGAACAGATACAGCCACCAATTTGGAAAGGTTTTATATAAGCATCTTAGAACTTTTTGAGGATGAAGATGAGAGTGCAGAAGTGGAAGAGCTTCTTACATGGTGGAACTGGTGTGTTTCTATTCCCCAAAAATATCTCATATATCTCCTCACAACCCATGTAGTCAGATATTTCCTAGCTATACTACTGTACAGTGTCTGTTGGTCAAGAATAGTGCATTAGCTAGGATCAAAGAGAAGAGAGCTACTTTAAAAGCTTCTCTGTATAATGTATAAATTATCACAATTGTTAAATAGATATTTACCCCATATATACAAATTATATTTTATCAGTCACTACAGTCTCTCAAGGGTGCTGATGTATCATAATCAATGGCTAGGTGTCCTAGTCTTGCCAAAATTTATCAGGCAGCCAGCTCTTTCAGTATGTGATCAGGAATTGTTGTCCTCCCCACTAAGCCATTAGAACAAGAATTGATGACTTAGGCCATCCTTTATAAGGAATAAAATGTATTCAGCATTGAGACAGAAGTACAATAAGAAAAACCAGTGGATATCCTACCCACTCATGCAATAATTAGATCAGACATCATTCATATGTTGCACCTTGAGGCAGTGCTCAACACCATTATACCATACAATGCTATATGTCAGGGAAGGGAAATGCCAATATATTGAGCTCATTGCCAGCAATCCAATTTCTGTGTGGTGTTGACCATTGTTGCACTTCTTCAACATGATGTGACCTATGAAAAGAAGAGCAAAGTTGAGGTAGATTTTATTAATGTACTAGGTTGCGAAAATCTTGGAAATTTAAAAAATAAATTTAGATACAGACACTCCTTGCAATTTTGTCAAACACCACTGTGTCTTGAGGGTGTTACAAGGAGTGAAAGTGATGTCTCTTATTATCAAGTGGCCCATTTCTCATATCTTGTGGTCGAATATGTCAGCCTTTGAGAATAGATATTAACTGAGAAGATATAAGATTATTTCCTTGATTATATGGTCTGCTCAAACCCTCCTCTGTGATGCACATTGTGTATGTCTTCAACACCACCATGTCATACAAGAATAGGCAGCAGGGCTAGAATTTTTGAAGATATGAAGCCTATTTCCAGAAGGCCAATTGTTACATAATTTAACAATTGCTCCATTTATTTGAGACAGTAAAAGAAGAACCAACTTGAGATAAATTGGTTGATGTACCAAGTTATATAGATCATTGATATATGATCTTTTTTAAAACTCTGGCTCCTGTTGTGATGCAAATACTACTCTGTCAGAAACTGCATTAAATATTGATGTGAAATAAATACACTTATGATACCAATTGTTTTTCAGTTCGAGGTTGATCTACATATATAAGCCTAGACCCATTTTCCCTCGTTTTCCTGATGCAACTGTAGAATTATCCCCGAGGCTACGTCATTCTTTGTGACGCATGCTTCCATGTGTAGGAGGTCACGTTTCTGCGCCACACACAAAGGTACACAAAGTTGAGTACTGAATCGCTCCTACCTTGCGACCGCAATCGCTTCCTACCGATATGCAGAATTCCTCTGTTCAGCCGTCCCTGCCCTCTCTGAATATCATAGGAAGGTTTGCCGGAAACGTGAGATTGGCTGCTGAAAATGCGGGTGAGCGAGCCCAATCACGCACCTGTGGTCATCCATCATGACCCAACTCCCATCTTTTGTAGATCTTAATAATTGGCAGTGGAATCATAGTTCTAGAAAAGTATGGGAGTTGGCTGAGGACAATTGGCAGGATTTCAAAGCCAGGTGGTATGGAGCTACGGATAGCCAGTGCACCTCACTGGTCGATCCCAAGTCCCCGTCCCTGTCACTTGAGCCCCTACCTCATTCTGTTGACCCCACTGTATCATCATCAATTTTCGTGCGCAAGTCTTATGTGACGATGTTCGACGATGTCTGGGCACAGGCAATGGCAACGGAGGGAGACAACGGGGTTATCATAACCGGTCAGCCTGGCACTGGTGCGTACTTACTTGCCCACCTTCACCATCGTGAAAGATAAATCGTATTTGAAGGTAAGACTTTGTTCCAATACTACCTCCTTGTTCGGCTTCTGCGGTACAAACAAGTCGTGCTCTTCTCCCTGGATGGCGAAGACCTGTTCCTCTTCTACCATGATAAAGTCTATACGGCAACACTTGCTGCCGTACAACATGGAGTGCGACTCCCTAAACCCAAGTCATCGTCTTCGAAGGTCTTTCTATGGTCATTGTTTGATATCCAAGAACGGAAGGAGCCGAAGAGGTTCATGGTCCGCCAACCGTGTTTGCCAGTGCAAACAGCTTCGCCGGATCCATTCCGATACAAGACCTGGGATAAGGAACTGACTCCAATGCTCACCGGCTTACCATTATGGACTCGCGACGAGCTCACGCAAGGGTATATTCTTGCCAATCTCACATTTCTGACCACGTCTGATCACACACTACCCAGGTTGCCATATCAGAAAAAGTACCATTCTCTACTGGACGCGCTTCGCAAGAGTTATGGAGGCTTTTCTCCGGATCAGAGTGATCCACTAGATATCTTCCCGGGTGCTCGTGCGCTGCTCAAGGAACGTTACAGTGAAGAGGACACTGTATCCCCGTCGCCCGAGGATGCCCTCGACTACCTTCTGGAAGCAGCGATCGACCGTTTCGGATACTCCGCTCGTGATGTGTTCAGTGCGGTCTTCAACTACGAGGCGACCACTCAGCGCCACCAGGACGCTTTCAGGATCAAATACGCGGATTTGCAAGCCGCTGTATCCGCCCTCCCAAATAATCAAAGTGCCGACCACAGTATATCTCATCAGATTCTTACTCTCTGTCCGATCTATCGAGGACCTTTTGTAAGAGTTGGTTGGACAGTGAACTTCAAGTCGGACTGGGTTGCCAGGAGCGTGATCCGGGAACTGGGTGAAGCAGAAGACATCGCAATTCGCCAGCAAATTACCTTCTTTCGAAGCATTCCGCAAGCAACGGTATTGGCGGGACGGTTCCTCGAGCCGCTCGCCCATCGTTCTATAGCGGAGACCTCTACGGGCGGCTTCTGGCCTCTTATCAACCTGACCTCTAACGATGCTGATCCACCGCATTTCACCATGGTCCGGGATGCTTCATCTCCTGTTTCTGATGACGTACAATTTGCCAAAGTCGAGCGCAAGATTGTCAAACTCCAGTCCATCACTGACCTCTCCACATGTCTGGAGAACAACATGTACTATATACCCGCGAACCCAAACTTCCCGTTATTCGATGCTTTCACCGTCGACCTTGACTATTCGACGAACTCTGCTGTTTTGTGGGTTCTCCAGATAACTACGTCACGATTGCACGGAGGTTCGGGACTGGGCTATCTGAAGATCCGCAATATTATTACAAGCTTGAAGAACCATTTTAGGGGTGTGGGGGAGCCACCAAAGAAGATCCAGAAGTGGGCTGATGGGCAGACTAGCTCAAAGCTGCATGTGGAAGTACGCTACCTTCTTGTCCTTCCGCAAGGCGATTCCCGGAATCAGTGGCACTTTCCAAAAGGATGGAATGAGAATTGGAAGAGGAATGATCACCGTGGTGGTGTCTACTGCTTGGAGATCCCTATTGTGGTATGTGCTACCATAACCAAGACTATGCTGAGTTTTGAATGCATTGCTTCTAGGTATCTGACAACAATAGTCATGGCATAGCCTCAGATTAGATGACCAAGTGATCACTTCATGGGACTCTTGGCCAATATATGTGTGATTGTAATGTTAGTTTCCTATCTATTGTCTTGAATCACATTTTCACCTGGTGACTCCTGTCATACTCTATATTTGTGCAGCAGTCCGAGAATGCAAAAGGCTAACTACCTCATCTTGGCCTCAAATACCTCCCTTGCCTACTGGTGTCCTTGAGTGGTGCTGACTCCCAAATGAGTCTTTTCTTTATGTGATCTATCATCCTCCACCTCCACAATGATCTCTTACTCAAACTCATCACATGATTACAAGATTGCCCACCTTCAAAACCTAGTTATTATGTTCTCAACATCCTTTTGCCTTTGCTTGTGGAGCTTCCATGGTCAATTGCATTTGTATGCCAAATGCATCATTTGTCAATTGTTCAGCCAAACTAACCAGCCAAAACAGAACTCATGGGAGGCAGTGCCATGACTTGGAACCATATTATAGGAGTGAGGGTTATTGAGACATATAGAGGCATGCATTCAACAGCTGCACTGGCAGGATGGAGATGATAAGGGAGATGATAGCATGGCAGGAGCACAGAAGGAAAAATGGCCAGATTAACAATAACATTGTTTATCTGACAATAGAGTTTTATTTGCAGTCTCTTTGGTATCATAGGTTGTCATGAAGAGTAATAAGAGGAAGGAGGGGTGGTTGATGGGAAGGACATTGAGAAGAGAAATGGGGATAATGAGAGCTGTCTAAGTCAGGTAGGGTTTGTTTTGTATTTTATCCACATTTTATTCCATCCCTCACACTTCAGGGATCCTATAGCACATGTTTTGGGGATGTTTCTGGTTGGAAACCCCAGTACATGTGTAAAATCCCATTGCCCACATGGAAATCCATGTGCTGTATGTAATCAGGCACTCAGCCATCCTAGGGTAAATTGCAAGTTATAACATGTAAATGCACTTACATGCTTTAAAACTTATGCTAAATGAATGAAAATTGAGTTGACTAAAACTCTGCAAAGGTTGGAGATTTTAGGAGGATTGTGGCTAATGCTAGGAATTTTTCTTTCAGCAAAGTGCCTCTACTAGCCAGAACCAGGAACTTGGCCACCAACAAAAGTAACCATTTTTGGCCCAGCTGATTAATGCAATCAATAGATTTTGATTAGCATAGATAATGAATGAAGTGGCCAAGTTCACATCAATGGCTCTCAAGACAAATTATATATGAATTAAGAGAGTTTGGTGCAATGGACCACTAACAAAACATCACTGTCATATCCCTATATGGTGTAGCACATGCCATCCTTGTATTGCTTACAATCAATCCCGACACTATCCTGACTTTTCATTCACCTCCAGGTTTACTCCAGTCCATTTCCATTTCCATACTTACCTTGTTTTCAGCCACACACTATACTTTTTGTAGTATGTCTCTTTGTGTTAACATTCAATTCATATTCCTTAGTCCTCATCATATGCTCTCTCTTTCTTAACCCACTGTTACATCCATGATCTCTTCTGACACCTTCCGACAATCTCCAATATGATTTCCTGACATTTCTGCCCATTTCCATTCATTGCTAAACACTGACCTATTATTTTTATTATTTGACACTCACAATACAATTACTGTCTCTAAGTACATTTCTGCTCAGTTACGCTTCTGCCCTTGTTTCCACTACTTTTATTATCTGTCAAGGACTTTTATTATTCCTTGTATCCATAGTATTGCTACTTCTGCTTTTATGATTACAATTAGCATTACTTGTATTTAAGTAGTTCACTTCTGTACTCTAGTACTCAATTTGAATATCAACTATGATCACCCCTAGTCCTTTGAATTCACTTCTGACTCTCCGACCCTTTCCAACCCAACTTCTAGTTGACTTACCTCAACTAGTCTTTCTTGCCCTCGACACTAGACTTGACTCTAGTTGTCAATATCTCATTCACCTCTGACATGCTTCCGACCCTGGTAACTATCTTCTGCCATGTGGACCACTCACTAAGTTAGAACCCATGAGAACTGGAGGGGTGCAGCACATAAGCTGAAGCTAACAGTTCTTATCTCTAGCATTACAGTCAGAAATCCTTCCGATGTTACTTCCAACATTTTCCAACATAGTGCTATTGTTACCTATGAACTCAAGTCTTAAGTCTCCCTTTTGGATTCGAGATCTGACACCTACTTACTTCTCCATTGCACTAGTATAATTGTAGTGCTTTGCATATTACTCTGGTTATTAAGATTTTTTAGTATTTAAGTACTTCAAATGTATGGTAGTACTTCAGTTTGTTAATTGTGTTTATACATTGTCCTCAACATCTCTAGCTACCTCTGAATCATCCTCTCTCATCTCTACTGATTATTATCCTTCTTGTCATTACACTATGCACTCAACAAGATCTCTGGTCTCTGGAGATCACTCCTGACCAAATCCTCAGTCAGGAAGTTGAGTATTGGTTTCTACCATACCTGAATCAACCCACTCACTGTTATGTGTAAATTGGGCATTAGGAACAAAGGAGGCACAGCACATAAGCTGAAGCTGTCACCCATCTTGACTCTTGTACCCTGGTAGCACTTGAATGCATTTACTGGAGATATCCCCAGAGACTCTGGAACCTCTCTCTGTTGATATCGTGCACTCTATCTGTCCAGAACCTCTGGGCTATATCCTGGAAGACCAGTTCATGACAATCACCTCATATATGTCTGGAACAGATCTGTGCTTTTATATATTCCTTTATTTTGTTGAATCCTTCAAATTATATTCACCAATACAGAAGGTTGTTTCCTTATAGTTCAAAACTTGTAGTGTCTGCCAGTAAGCAGAGAGTGCACCAAAAATTCTGTAAAATTTGTAAGACAATACTGCATTATATATAGTATTTACAGAAAAAGCATTGATGCAGATGAATCTTCCTGTGTGCTTTAATTCTAGTATCAGTACAGAGAATGGTGGTGTGTGAATAAATGAGAACCATGCTTAATGATAACAAGATAGAAAGAGAAATTTTCAATAGTAAAGGATTTACATTATTTGTATGTCTTATCAAGATATATAAGAAATATTGTGCATCAGTGAATTTTTGAATGGAAACTCTTTCTGTGTTGTGGAGAAGAATTTTATTGTCCCAGCCACCCACTCATGTTAGAAGTAGTGACCTACACAGCTTTCTTTATACTGCCTTCATCTTTTGTTTTATATCTATTTTCATTCTTTGTTTCAAACCCATCTAGCATAGCATAGTAGCATAGCCTAGCATAGCCTAGATAGATGCACAGCAGATGCACAGCACACAGCTTTGCTGTGTTCCATATGTATATAAGCCTGCAGTCCTAGAGCATAGTTCCCCAGTTACTCACTCCAGGACTTAGCCCTAGCTTGTATTGCTCATTGCAAGTGTTGTACTGCTCTGCTGCTCTTCCCATTTCAACAATTCAAATAAGGAAATCAATCAAAAATCCAAAAATCATTGAAATATTTATCATTTCATCAATGAATATGAATCTGGCAAGCTTTAAATATGTCCTGCTTTATCAAATACACATATCTCTACAGGATTGTGTAAAAATTTTGGAGGGAATGTGAGAGATTGCTGTTGTGGAACACACATGACTGAGTACCTAGTGTGACCAAGTACCTGATTACATACAATACCTTTGGAAGCATTTGGCTAATTCTCTAGAACTTCAGGAACATCACATGGCATTTAATTCTGGGCATGCCTCAGTTGAATCATAAGACAGTCCATGTGATTTTATGAGACTATGTAGTTATATAGGAAAGACAATTAAGATGTGTAAGTAAAGGTCTATGTCTATTTGTGAACAAGAGGGCAGCCAGTGTGGTTGTGTCCATGCTGCCAGCACAATCCACAGTGGTTTTGCCTCCTATTTGAACCAGATGCTTGCTGATTGGTGGATCAATTGGATCTGCAAGTTTGCAGGCCCTCCACCTCAAGGTCTATCTTCAAGCCATCCTGTAATTATAGCTTAGTAAGGATGTCCTTTGGGATTAGAAATGGGAGGATCATGCATAGTGCCTTTGCAAGAGACTTCAAAGTGAGATTCACTACAAATTCATTAAGTCAACCATACCCAATTTGCAAAGGTAGCTGCTTACTGTAATTCTCACAAATTTTCAATGAGATCATTGAGAGCCTCATTTGTTGAAACACCAACTAATAAAGGATGCAGTGCTGCTATGGCCTGTTGATTATCTGTTCATGCTCCTATAGTTTGTGTACTGGGTGGTGGTGTGTCTTGGGCATTATATGAGCAATTGAGCATATTGGGGAACTTGGCCAATTTCTCAGCCTTGTCAGTGTTACATTTATCATGTGCAATTTCTGTTTGATGCTCCCAATAGTGAGTGTCGACTGCCTGAACATTGCTCCAGAGTTGAGCAAGGGTCTGAGCCTTGGGATAACACAGGAGGTCATCCTTAATACAATCAGGCAATCCAGCATAGTAATGGAAACAGAGAGCAGCATCGTCCCACTGGAGACAAGCAGCAATATTATTGAATGAAACATTGTATTTTGCAACACATTGATTTTCCTTCATTTTGAGAGTACTGATTTCATTTTTGGCATCTCCGACAGGATCTGGGGGACCAAAATTTGACTGTAAAATTGAAATAAACTTGGCATAGTCAGAGTGCCAAGTATTGATGGGAGAGGGTTCAAGAATAGCAGGTTTGAACAGCTTAAGTGCAGTGCCCTTGAGATAGGACAGCACATGATTGACCTTTGCTTCATTTGTAGAGAAAGCAGCTGGACAATCCTCATAATTGAGGTGCAACTGAACAATGAATGGTCATAATTTGTCTGGACTGGAACCATCAAAAGAATCTGGTTCCTTGACCTTAGTTTTAGTTGAACCAGTATGTTGTTGCTGATTCACAGCAACAGTAGTGATAATAGTCCCAAGGTCTTGGAAGACTCAGAACATCTGGTCCAAGCTGAAATTGTCCAGGAATAGGAGGGGGAGATTGTGGTGGTAGGCCTGGGTTGCCACCTGCGCCACCACTGCCTCCACCACCTCCACCACCTCCACTACCACCAGGGCTACTAGGGGGTCCACCTCCTCCTGGGCCTCCAAAGGGAGAACTGGCAGGAGGGATTGGAATAGGGGTACCAGGTGGTGCTTCTGGAGCTTCTGGAGCTGGGCTCCCAGGCTCAGAGGGATTACCACCAGGATTGTGCAGTGCAGGGGTATTATCGCAAGATGGTGGGTTATCAAAAGGTGAGTATGTAGGAGACCTTGTAGGTCCCCGAGAATGATGTGAAGCACTTTCATGCTGAGTAAAGACTGTCTCAGGAGTCTCAAGAGTTTGAGACATTCCCAAAACATTAGATCATGAAGGTGGGGTCATAGGACTGAAAAACGAGAAAGTCTTGGTGTTCTGAGGATCTAAATTGATAGATATGCAACCTCTATGAGGCAGCACAACAGAGATAGCATGAGGGGTTGAGATTAGGCCAGAAACTGTTCCTGCCTGTCTCACAGTCTGAGTAGTTCAAGGAGGAATGGCTGAAAAATTGGTGTTGTGAGGAGTGCAACTGAAAGACATAGACAATATGCTAGGAACAAGGATGCAAGTTTGTTAATACTGTCATGAACTGGTCTTCCAGGGGTATAGCCCAGAGGTTCTGGATAGATAGAGTGCATGATATTTAACAGAGAGAGATTCCAGAGTCTCCAGGAATATCTCCGGTAAACACATTTGAGCACTACCAGGGCAGGAGATTGAGATGGGCAATGGCTTCAGCTTATGTGTTGCGCCTCCTTTGTTCCTAACACCCAATTTACAGATAATGGTGAGTGGGTTGATTCAGATATAACAGAGGTTGATACTCAACTTCCTGACCAAAGGGTTGGTCAGGAGGGATCTCTGGAGACCAGAGATCTCATTGAGCACATAGTGCTACGACAAGAGGGATAATACAAGTAGGGATGACAGAGGATGATTCAGAGGTAGTTTAGAGACTTTGTAAGGATGTTGAGGACAAGATGTAGGCGTTGTGTGAATGTACAATTAACAAACTGAAGTACTACAATACATTCAAAGTACTTAAATACTAAAAACTCTAGATAACCAGAGTAATATGCAAAACACTACAATTATACTAGTGCAATGGAGAAGTAAGTGGGTTACAAAAAAGAGAGCATATGACGAGGGCTAAGGAATACAAATCGAATGTTAACATGAAGAGGTATACTACAAAAAGTATAGTGTGTGGCTGAAACAAAGTAAGTATGAAAATGGAAATGGACTGGAGTAAACCTGAGTAAACCTGGAGATGAGCAGGAAGTCAGGAAAGCATCAGGATTGATTGTGAGCAGTCCGGAGGTGGTGCACGCTGCGCTGTATTGTCATATCCCTATACAGTGCAGTGTGTGCCACCTCCGGACCACTCACAATCAATCCTGATGCTTTCCTGACTTCCCGCTCATCTCTGGGTTTACTCAGGTTTACTCCAGTCCATTTCCATTTTTGTACTTACTTCGTTTCAGCCACACACACTATACTTTTCATAGTATGTTTCTTTGTGTTAACATTCAATTCGTATTCATTAGCCCTCATCATATGCTCTCTGTTTCTTAACCCACTTACTTCTCCACTGCACTAGTATAAATGTAGTGTTTTGCATATTACTCTGGTTATCTAGAGTTTTTAGTATTTAAATACTTCGAATGTATTGTAGTACTTCAGTTTGTTAATTACTTATCTATCTACATTCACAACTTCTAAATCTTGTCCTCAACATCCTTATGAAGTCTCTAAACTACCTCTGAATCATCCCCTGTTATCCCTACTCATATTATCCCTCTCGTCGTTGCACTATGTGCTCAACAAGATCTCCAGTCTTCAGAGATCCCTCCTGACCAACTCTTTGGTCAGGAAGTTGAGTATTGATCTCCAATATATCTGAATCAGTCCACTCACCATTGCCTGTAAATTGGGTGTTAGGAATGAAGGAGGTGCAGCACATAAGCTGAAGCTGTTGCCCATCTCGATCTCCTGCCTTGGTAGCTCTCGAATGCGTTTACTGGAGATATTCCTGGAGACTCTGGAATCTCTCTCTGTTAATATCATGCACTCTATCTATCCAGAACCTCTGGGCTATACCCTGGAAGACCAGTTCGTGACATGTATAGGGATATGACAATATTTGGGGAACTCCAAAAGGACCCAGAGACACCATGATTTGAACCAACAAAATCTTGAACAAAAAGAATTTCAATCAGTGATGCACTGGCTTGTGGAAAAGAAAAAGGAAGCAGATGTGGGGCATGCTGAGCAGTCCAAGCCAGTTTTTGTTTCTAGTGATGAGGAAGCCAAATCTGAGCCTGAGGTGAGCTTCTCTTGGATGTTTTAAATGATGAAGGTTGATCACAAGGTCTGCTTCAGATGCAAGAAGACATCCTTGATGGAGATGGTGACACCAGTTCTGAAGTGCATGACTGCAAAGGGAAAGCCCAAGATCATGATCATCATGATGGCATTGGTAACACTGGCAGGTGAGATTCTGACATCTGACCTGAGGCTGCAACACTGGATGCTCATCAATGTGTGGAGGAGATGCTGAGAGAGCTTTGGGAGGGACAAAAGCCAATGGATAACAGCTTTGATACAAGCTCTGACCTTGCTCTCAATCAGTTGCACTGGAAAGACTTTCCTGCACTTTGATGTGCAGTGGCAAAACTTACTGTCAAGAGCCAGGATAAATACCTTGATGTGTTTTTCTGTGCACATATCATGGCCATGGTTGGCACACTGAACCTTTATCTTGACTCTGAGCTCTTGTATACCTGGCAAGAAGCATCCTTGGTTGTGTCAAAATCCCAAGAACAGGGATCCAATCATGCACACAGCATTAGGATATGGATCCATACCTTCTTGAGCTGCAGATTGCTTCCTCTTCATTGATTTGGCCAAACATGATCATCCATTTTGGAAGAGGAAGATTTTTCCCAGGCCATCCAACTGCATCTTCAAGGCATTGCAAAGGATGGATACATTCATGCTCAGGACATTGTCAATTTCATTGCAATGCTGGAAATGCAGGAGAAACTCAAGAATGTGGGTGCCAAGAAGAGGAAGATTTCATTGCAAACAGCACAGTGTTGGCTTCATCAGATGGGCTGGCATTATGGGAAGAAAAAAAAATGGCATGTTTATAGATGGTCATGAAAGGGAGGATGTTCTCAAGTATCAGGAGGAATTTGTGGAGCAATGGAAAGGGTACAAAAAACAGATGATCATGTACAACAATGACAGGAATGTTGCAAGCATCCCAGCTGGGTTTCCTGTGGCTGCAGGTCAACCATTCAGGCTGATTTTAGCAATGTAAGATGAATTGACTTTCTACAAATACAATTGACAAAAAAATATATGGTCACACAAGGGCAACAAGCCAGTTCCACAATGCAAGGGAGAAGGGCAGTTGCTGATAATCTCAGACTTTTTGATGATTGAATGGGGTTGTTTGGTTTCAGAGGTTTTGTGAGTTTTTTGTTTTGTTCTCCTTTCCTGACTCACATTGCAAAATGAACAGGGAGGCTTGAATTGTCTTCAAGGCAGGGAAGAATTGTGACAGTTATTTTACAGCTGATGACTTAATTCAGCAAGTTGACAAAGTGATCAATGTCTTTGAAGCTCACACAAACAGATTTGCAATGGGTCTTTTTTTATTTGACAATGCACCCAGCCACCAAAAGTGTTCCAATAATGCACTTTCTGCTCAGAAGATGCCCAAATACTCATCTGACAGCTGGATGCATCACAAAGGAGGGGCAAATATGCAAAATAGCACATTACCCAATGGTTCATTGCAGGCCTTTTACTTCCCCAACAACCATCCAACAATGCCAGGTTGGTTCAAGGGCATGGAACTGATCATCAAAGAACGTGGTCTCTGGCCTGCCAGGGGCCTTAACACTCAGTGTGAAGGGTTCAAATGTGAACCCAGGCATACTGACTGTTGTTGCTGCTGCCTTCTTTTTATGCAAGCTGATTTCACATCCCAGAAATCTCTCCTTAAAGAGTTCATCACCTCCCACAGACACATCTGTGACTTTTACCCAAAGTACCACTGTGAGCTCAACTTCATTGAGCAGTACTAGGGTGCAGCAAAACTTCATTATTGCACATCACTGAAGACTACAATGTCAAGACCCAAACACAGCCAGACAAGTAGGTTGATAAGGCCAAAGAGTGAGTCCTATGATACCTAGAGATGCTTAGACAATGTAGGACATTGGCTTCAGCTTATATGCTGTGCCACCTACTATCCTAGTCCTGTATTTAGAATAGAAGATAATATGGACAGAGACAAGAATGAATAACAAGAGCTCAGCTTGTTGGAGAGAAACAATGGGTTGGCCAACAATCAGCCAAAGATTGGCCAGAGTGGCTGAAGTATTGGACAAGGGGCTGAGAGTGTACAAGGATCATATCAAGCCAGGAAGTGGATTGATGATACAATTAACAAACTGAAGAAGTACAATTTGAATACTACTACTTATATACTACTACTATAGATAAGCCATTGAATACTAGTCCAAGTTGAACAAACAAAGCATGTGGAGGTAGAGGTCAGGTTATAACTAATATGTGGCAAGAGGGTCAGATGAACAGAGGACATATGAATACTAAGAGAGCTAACTGAAAGGCATTGTGGAGATGAAAGATAAGAACCAGAATGAGACTTGTAGATAATGAAGACTAGTAGAGAATGAAGACTAGTAGAGAATGAAGACTAGTAGAATACCTGAAACATATTGTTGGCCAAGGTGTGGCTGACATGGCTGAAGCTCAGCTGCAAGGACTTGGAGTTTGTGGTGAATGGTGGTGTGATAGGATGGCGACAAGTGATGGCTAGAATGGGATATAACACACAAACATTGTGGACATGGAGAAAAATGTTCTCACAAGTCTCAATGATGTGTCATTGTTGCAGATCCAATGGTGGGTCTTTGACAATCTTTCACTCATTCTTTGTCCTGATCATACTTTCATAGCTATGCCAATCAATCTGCGCAATTCATTCAGTGTATGCTAAAAAATAAGAGTAGTTGAGAAAGACCTAATAATTGGTTGTTTTTGTCATATCCCTATACAGTGCAGTGCATGCCATCCCTGGACCCTTACAATCAATCCCAACACTTTCCCAACTCTCAACTTGCTTCTGGTGTTTACTCAGGTTTACTCTGGTCTATTTCCATTTCTATGCTTACTCTGCTTCAGCCACAATGTACTATACTTTTTGTAGTATAACTCTTTGCATTAACATTCAGTTCAAATCCCTTAGTCCTCATCATATGCTCTCTTTCCCTTAACCCACTCATTATTCCAATTCACTAGTATGTTTAAGTACTTAGGTATTTACTCTGGTTCCTTAGTATTTAAGTACTTTGAATGTACTGTAATACTTCAGTTTGTTAATTGCTATTAATATTGAACTGCTATTGCTATAGCTAGTTCTACATTCCCACTAGTCTCTAAAAACTAGTAAAACTACCTCTGAAACCATCCTCACTCATCCTCTGTTTAATATCCTTGTCTCATCATTGTACTTCACACTTAATGAGATCTCCAGTCTCCAGAGATCACTCCTGACCAAATCTCTGGTCAGGTAGTTGAGTATTGATTGTCTCACCTCTGGATCATCACTCACTGTTATCTGTAAATTGGACATTAGGAACAAAGGAGGTGCAGCACATAAGCTGAAGCCACTGTCCATTCTGTACTTCTTCTCTGGTAGTGCTTGAATGTGTTTTTCAGAGATATTCCCAGAGTCTCTGGAGTCTCTCCCTGACCTTCTCATGCATACCCTCTGTCTGGAATCTCTGTATTATATCCTGGAAACAAGTTTGTGACAGTTTTTGATAATAAGTACTAATGTTAACTACTAAATAAGGAAGAGAAAAATAGAATGAAGTTGATATTGTTAAGAGGAGATAAAGTGAGTGGTAAGAATTGAAGTTAAAGAAGGATGAAGTGAAGAAAGAAGGAATAGTTAGACAGATGAGATAATTAAGTAGTAATGATGATTACTATATAATAAATGGGTGTGAATTGAATTATTAAGTTCAAATGAATAATAAGTTGAATCAAAGGATTAAGACATAATGATAGCTACTGAGGAATAATGAGAAAGTAAATTGAGAAGTAAGTTGTAATGATGGGTTGTAAGCAATAGGTGAAGTTAATGATTTAGAAATAAATAGAATTAGAAATGAATGGAGTGGTAATGATGACAGTAATAAAAGAAGAGAAAAGGCAGGGGTTTGGGGGTGCAGCCCTCAAGAGAAGAAAAGGCAGGGGTCTGGGGGTGCAACCCCCAAGAAGAGAAAAAGCAGGGGTTTGGGGGCAGCAGCCCCCAACAAACTGAGATGCAAGTGCCTAATGAGCAATGTGAGCATGTGAGCGCAAGCATCGCTCCGTAGGTGCAGCATTGAAGCTTGTCCTATACATCCTACAAGCCTTAGACCCGTGCCGAAAGCCCGCCAGCGTTAGGAGCGGAGCGACTTTCGGCATGGGTCACGGCCTGTGGTTTTAATGAAGAGGAGCGTGAGACATCAAGCGGTGATAATCGGCAGTTTAGCGCTCGCATCACGAGCTACTATGAGAGACGATGCGCCGCCGGTGACGTCTAGCTTTATATCTTCCAATGGCAACTAAAAATGTGAACGCATGATGTACTGATGAGGTACACTAGCAGGATAGAATACATAAAAACTTTACCGCCACCAACATGAGGAAGTAAAAATATTCATTAAAATGCATGAGATATTTCATATACGTGAAGAATGAAGGCGTATGCCCTCCGATAAATACTAAGCCAGCTCAAACTCTCTTCGTTATCACAGGCAAGAGTGCACCCCACTGACATCATCCACTATCCTCCCCGTTATCGCTCTCCCATACGCCCTTGCATTGTCCTGTTCGCTCCCTCTGCATGCCCACATCCTCTCCCCGCAAGTAGTCCTCCAGCCCCGAGCCCAGCCCAGCACCGTGCACGAATGCATCAGGGTCCGCGTCATCATCGGCCTCTTCTGCGAGAACTGAGAGAGTACAAGGGAAGAGACCGCCCCGGTTCGGGTAGGATGGGGCACACCGGTGCTGGGCTACGGCTCGAGGTAGGATGGGGCGCACCGGTGCTGGAATCGCGACCCGGCGTGGGATGGCATTTGCTGGTGACGTTTGCATTGATGTCAATGATATCAGCTCTCGAGTAGGAAAGGACGAATGTGCGGCTAAGGCTGTAAGTGCAGGGGATATGCAGCCGTCCGATGGGGAGATAATGGTGCAGTGGCGAGGGGAAGAGTGCCTCGCTGGCATCGGCAGAGTTATATCATCTGAGGCGGAGACTGCAAGAAAATAACTGAGCTTATTGCGCGTTATTGTCTAGTTTCTGTCTCGAGTAGAACACAAGGCTTCAGAAGAGAGCATGAAAAGGAAGTGAGTGAATGTACCATGGCAAAAACTCTCTTCATCTTAGTTAATACAACAGCATGTATGCGCCATTTCAACCCTGTCAAACCCATAAATCAGCATACACAGTTCGCAAAGAAATGAAATACGCACGTTCATTACCTTTCGCTAGCCTCCTACCAAATCTGCCACGCCGCCTGCGAGCATCACTGCGTCAAGGGCGTGTATAATGACGAACTAGGTCCGTAGGGTTGTGAGCAACGAGAGTGATGGCTAAGCCGCTCAGGCAAACCCAAAATGATAAAGATAAGCAAGATGAATAGTGGAGGCGGAAGAGAGAGGAAGGAAGACACACCCCCACCCCCATTTTCTTACGGTTGAGCATCTCCCGTGAACGTCCAGTGTGTCCTCCGCGCTCTACCCCTACGCATTCCCGTCAAGCCCGCATGCTTGCACCATTGCACCATGGTGCATCCATGGGCACAACACCATCGTCGAGGCCGCAGGTACCCTCCGCCGTTCTGAGCGAGTAAGATATCCGATACTATCCAACACGCCGTATTGAGACGAAGGAGCATAGATACTCTGCGCACCAGATACTATGGGGGGAAAGGAAGTCGATGCGCATAATCTCGGACTCAGGCTCATATTCAGATTCGAGAATGGCTGCGTGGTGTGGATCGTGTGCTGTGACGTGATACCTTATCATCCGTGCTGCACGCCAGATGGGGGTTCGGAGGCAGCGTCGAGTCTACGAGCGTGCGGTGTTCAATATCTAATCACGGATCTCCACCATCGCGAGGGCTTCCACCAGAAACAGACCATCCAAAGCAGATGATCCAACGAGATGCACAAGAAGTGCAATCATGGCTGCTGGGGTGCAAGGGAGACCGATGCTGAATCCAGCGCCACCAGCTGGTCCACCAGATCGTCCATCGCCGACCGGATGCGCTGGTACCCCTGCTCTTCCCTCTTCTACCATTCACCTCCTCTACCCCCACCCTGGATCCCGTAGCACTCCTGGTCGGCACTAGTGCCCCACTGCTCGGATCGAACACCGGTACAATCTGCCTCAGTGCCTCCCGCCGCCGGCGCTCGGTCTCATCGTCGCGCACGCGGAGTGGCCGGCGATGGTACTGCACCGAGCAGACTCGAGGGTGAGGACGTGGGGTTCGAGGGTGAATGGGTATACGAACTGCATGTATGTATATACATCCGGATTAGTGTGGGTGCAAGGGAAGGTAAGGGGGGGGGGGGCATACGTAGAGCGTAACTTGAGTCAGGGAGAGGGTGCATATTTGGTGGTAGTATTACCTGGTGGTTACGGCTAGTGGTTGGCGGGAGGGGAAGGGGAAAGACGGGATGCAGGACGTGCAGACTGGGGGACTTGGTGAGCAAGACGTATGCTACGGGGAAAGTATTGCGTTGCGTACGGCGGGGTAAGGGTGAGATGCGCAGCGGGGAGGACAGGGGGGCTTACATTATTCATACTCGAACATGGAAAAAGATGGCCCTGATTGCGTCCTCAGCAAGTGGCGAGTGGATCTTAGGCCCTGGTAAGAGAAAATTCCTACTTAGAAGAATAAGCTGTTTAGTAGAGATATACGGAGAAAAACTGTAACATGAGCGGAAAGGGTATGGTCGTGATGGTCAACGCACAAAAGGGTAAATTCTCAGCCTTGAGTGGCATGTGGCATAACCTAAAGCACAGGCATATATAGTCCATATCCAATACACCGGTAGAGAATAAAAAAAATGTTACAACCCGCCACAAGTTCCTCGCGAGTGCCCATCTCATTCCTGACTCCAAGTCGACCTCACTTCTTCCCTGCTTCAATGGCATCTCCATTTTTGCACGCGATGATTTTTATCCTTGGGGCGCTCACCATCTCGTTCGACTCCATTTTGAACGTCGGGTTCTTCACAATGAACGTCCAGACGTCGTCGCATAGGCGGTAGGTGTTAAGGTGGCCCTAGGATCATGGTGAGCAATGCACAATGAAAGGAGGATTGACACACCTTTACTGTCGTCTTTGTCTTCACTTGTTTCACCATTGTGTCTGCGAGGGATTTATCGAACTAAAGGCCATTATGTGCGCATGTGAGCAGAAGCAGACGAGGCAGCAGCAGCACGTCTCCGGGTTTGCACGAACCACGCACCTGCTGAAGCACCTTCATCGCCAGCTGCGGCGTGATGGCCCCGCTCGTGATAAGCTCATCCAGGGAGTCGGTGAGCGCCATGCCTATGCTAAGAATGGTCGAAATCCGAATACTAGCTTAACAGGCACTTGAAGGGGATGGGGACATACGAAGAACCGCGGTAGAACTCATAGTACGCCGTCGCCATCTAGTTTAGCGAGAGAAAAGGAATGATAGGTTTTAGTTTCAAGGTGTGTTGAGAAGAGAGGTCAGGCAGAGGAAAGTTGGAGTCAAGGAGGAGCAGAGAGGATATGCGCTGGTACCGGTACGGCTTGTAAGCAGCAAGAAGACATTTTCGATTTGTCAGAATGTACCTGAGTGCCCAAATTGTGCCGCTGGCGCATTTCATTTTGGGCGCATCAGGGCGCATTCCGCCCACTCCGCCTTCGGTACATATAGATTATGGAAATTCCCGGAACGCTGCCGCCGCCGGTGCCCAAGGCAAATCTGGGGCGAATTCTCACACTGGGGCATGGTGCTGAATCATAAGTACATAGTTAGTGCATTTTCTTCTAGCTGTAGTCGATAATTATCCTTCTGGCAGGACACCAAACGGCTGGTAGTCTGTAACTTGTCATGTACAGCAGATCGATTAGGCGAAGCTCAAATTCACGGTCTTGTAGCAGCACTTGTGCATGAGTGTATTTCATGAACTAACTTCCTTGCCTTAAGCGACACGCTCCTTTTGTCCACCCCTCTAATATCGAGAACATATAGCAAGTCATGCATTATTCCACATCACATCGAGCTCAAGTCAGGGCAAAAGAAGATCCATCCACCTCTCTATCGAGGAGGCATAACGAGTCATGTATTATTCCACAACATCAGTGCTCAACACTAAAACAAGTCACTGGGGTATTAGGGTAATTTTTCCAGCAGCAGCAACACAATGCCCCCTCCTTCCCTTTCTTGCCCGTCACTGACTTACTCGATCAGCCTGCACAGAAACAGAGAAAGGGTCAGCATGGGCGATGAAGATTAGAGGGGAGGGGAGCGTACGAAGGCTCCTTGTCCAGCTTGACATGGATCGAGGCGTGGCTGGGCACGCCGGCAATGCGATGGTATGCGTTCAGGTTCTTGTGCATCGTAATCTGGAACACGGAGGCTCCTCCTTGGCTGAACACCCCCACCCCAACAACGATTAGCCTCCCTTGGTTCTCAACAAAGTTAAATAACGCACCGGCTGGTGATGGTGCTGTATGCGAGGAAGAACACCCAGATCCTGTACCAGCGGTCCCCGTACTTCTCGATGACCTTGTCCTTGTTGCTCACCCAATTTTTGTACCACCGGTAGATGGTCGCGGAGTAGTGCACGCCGAGGACGTCGATGTTCTTGATTTCGAAGCCGGCGTTCTCAAGCTGTGAAAGGTGAAAGTGGTCAGAAGTATGCTTGGGATTGAGAGGGAAGAGTGACAAGTACCTTGCCGATGACCCAGTTGAGCGCGCAGGACGCGTCGGCGCCGGGGAAGACGTATTTATTCATGAAGAGGCCCCTGGAGAGAATGTCAGGCGGGGTGGTAAGGAGGAGTATGGGAGATAACGTACCAGATAAGATCCTCGTATTGCCAGTGCGGGCGGATGCCGGCGACTTGGAAGACGAAGATGCCATCATCGTCGAGGAGGTCGTAGACCTGGCTCAGGAACTTGGAGTAGTGGCGGATTCCGACGTGCTATGTGATTCATGGTGTTAGGGACAGGAAGGGTATTTGTGGAAGGAACGTACCTCGGCCATTTCGAGAGAGACGATCTTGGTGAACTTGGTTCCAACAGGGAGGTCGCGGTAGTCGTTGCAGAGGATGCGGGCACGGTCTGAGGGTACCTGCGCAGCACGTTAAGCTATGAAGTCGACGTAAAGTGCAATATCACCTACTCCATTCTTAGCGATGCGCTCGTTACCGAACTTGGCCTGGTTCTGGGAGAGGGTAACACCAGTGGCGTCGCAGCCCGAATTCTTTGCAGCATACGCCACGAGGGTGCCCCATCCGCATCCGATATCGAGCAGTCTAGACAACGGTGAGGGTGGGCGCTCAAGGCCCGAGGGGCAGAGGGGACACGTACGTGTCGGTGGGCTTGAGGTCAAGCTTGCTGCAGACGACGGCGAGCTTGTTATCCTGCAGGGTCTCGAGCGACTCTTCGATGTCCGGGTTGAGCACGATGCCGGAAGTGTAAATCATGCGAGGACCGAGGAACCTGCGGAAAGGACAGTGAGCGGGAGAAAGGTTCGTGGAAGGTTGGGATGTACCAGGAGTAGAAATCATCGCCACCTAACGCGAAATAACGCGTCAATGAGGGTCGTGAAATAGGTGTGCGAGAGAGAACGTACGATCGTAGTGCTCGCGCACTTGCTCGAGGTCCTGGCTACGGGAGTGGTTGATGACGTCCGGGATGAGCTCGGTGAAGACGTATTTGAAGAGCTCGGGCGTGAAGTTCATTCTCGACCAGTCATGGCGTAGTTCCATAATATCCAGCACGTCCCCTAGCAAGCGCATCACGCGACACGTCAGAGGCTAAAATAGTTGCTATAGGGGCGCGCGCACCGTTGAAGTCAATCTTGCCGTCAAAATACGCGTCATGGAAGACCTGCATGGGGATCTTCTCCTTCTTGGTGTACAGCTTCTTTAACTCGACGTCCTTGATGGTGATGTATTCCTCAATATCCTTTCCGGGGAGCTGGACCTTCTCATTCTTGCGCGCGCCGTAGATGCTGTTGAATGTCCAGTACGCGACGGCGGTAGGGGCGCCAGTGAGCACGGCGAGGAAAAGGTAGGTCTTGAGGCCGCCATATTTGACGATAGGGATGAAGGACTTGAGGATGTACGGAACGACGAGGATGAGCGCAATGAGGTGGACGTTGTTGAAGGAGCTGATTCCCTCATACAGCCCAATGAGGGGCGCGTTTTTGATAGCGGGGTAGGAAGTGACCCGCACGGTGTTGGACGACATGGCTGGGGTGTTGTGCGTGCTCGAGGTTGGGGAGCGCGCTGGCAGGGGAAAAGCGGATAACGCACCATTTTATCCAGCCGGCTTTGGGATTGTTTGGGTTCGAGGGTTTTGACACATGTCGCGAGTCGCGACTGCGCGTCCCTAGGCCTGGGCGTCGCCATGTCCGCTCATTTATATTGCTCTTCTTCCAGACGCGTCCGCAGCTCTCAACACGACCTGCATAGGTACATACACTCTGCAGGGTTCTCCTAATTCTCATTGTGGAATTTACTGTGATTGATACCAGTACCGCCCACTGAGCCACACCGTGACCGCAACGGTAGAACGTGTTTCCGTCATCAGGAGGTCCTAATAGACTTCGGGAAAATAAATTACAGCCGGATACCAGCTTTTCAAAAAGTGAGTCGACCCAGGATTGAACTGAGGACCTTCTGTGACCAACTTTCGAACGTGAGATGTGTTAGACAGATGCGATAACCAACTACGCCATTGACCCTTCAAAAATATGCATGCCGTTATATTCCACACGATTTGAAAAGAGTTAATGCTGGATTTTTATTTTCATTTTTATTCTATTAACTTCCGCATCTCTGAACGTCCAAGCTCTAAGGGTCGCTAATCTACAGATTCTGACAACCACCGCAGCTCAGAAGTTCGAACTCGATACACATCAACATCACGTACAAATGAGACAGCATCATTACCAGACGTGAGGGTTAGGCTGGTCTTAGGCCTCGTATTGAAGCGGCGATTAATTTACCAACTTTTCTACTGCGAATGCAGGTAGCGCAGGTCTACCTTCCGATAGACAAAGCCATCGAGATCATAGACCTTATAGCGTTCATAAGAAGGTGGAACGCGGGGGCCGTCTACATAAGCGTAAGTCTTCCTGTTTTAAGAGTTAATGTTATGCCAGTGTCGGAACAACATTAATGCGTGTTGGCGATGATGGTTAATAGCGTTATGCTTCAAGTCGTATTCTTGTATATAAGTATCGAATCAATGGTATCTTCTCTGTATTGAGTAGGCTCGCCTGTAAGCACCCAATGAGAATATAGCAAACCCCGTGGACAGGTGATCTCTGCCAATCCTGTTGGCTCGGTATTTTCGGGTGGTGCATAGCATCGTGACAGATGGGCCATAGCCTCATCACCGCCATCGTGTTCGTCAACTCATAAGCCCATCAATCGATGAACATGTGCATCTTCCTTTCCCCCAACGCTCTCACTGCCAACTGCCATCATCAGAATCGCTCATCAACAAAATCTTCGGATATGTCCAGCTTTTTCAAGCGTGCTTGCAGCTTCATTGTGAAGAACAGCAGCTTCAACTCTGTTGCCGGGAATCAGGTGAAAATACCTAGGCCTATCATGCAAAGAGAGATCATAATCTGAACCTTCACTTTTCAGATCAATAATTATGGTCCTCAGACTTGTGTTCACATTGAGACTTGGAACACAGAGGCTTCAAATATACTTTCCACTCCAGTAAAGCTTATGTTCAAGCCAAAGTCTAGTGCCTTTTTTACAGGACAAGAAAGTTACCTCAACCAGTTGAAAGTTCATTTCTGTCATAACAGTAATGATGAACCAGGAGCCCGAAAGTACTTTCTTCTTTATGGGATGGGGGGTATTGGTAAGACCCAGATTTGTTTGAAATTCACAGAGCAAATGTCAAGCCAGTGAGCTTCATTTGTTTTCAAACTGGTTCATACTTGATTATTAACCATTTTACATAGTTTCACTCATATATTCTGGGTAGATGCTTCTAGTGAAGGGACCATTCTTCTAAGCCTGCAGAGCATTGCTGCTACTCCAGAAGCTAAATTATCTCAGGTTGAAGGGTCTGTTGAATCTGTGCTATTGTGGATCTCCAGGATCAAAGATGAATGGCTTATGGTCTTTGATAATGCTGATGGTTCTCCTGATGTGGTGGAGAAGTTCCTACCACCTGGAGAACTGGGAAATGTTCTGATCACCAGTCGAAACAAGGCTTTAGGTCAAATCACATCTTTTGACAATGCTGAAGAAGTTCAAAAAATGACTTCTGCTGCTGCTACTTCTTTGCTGCTAAAGTCTAGTCATCTGAATGCATCTTCTCAGAAATATCAGAAGATTGCCAATACTATTGTGACTGAGCTGTGCTGTCTCCCACTTGCTGTTAGCCAAGCTGGAGCTTCTATCCAGGCAGGCCTTTGCACTATTAATGGATATCTTGAGCACTATAGAAAGAAACGCAAAGACCTCATGTCACACCACTCTTTTCAGGGAGCTTCATACTATCAGAAGACAGTATATGGGACATGGGAGTTATCATTCCAAGAAATCAAAGCTAAAGCTATGAGATCTCCTGAGTCATCTGAATCTCAAGCTGCAAAGAGTGCTATTATTATTTTGGAAACAGTTGCCTTCTGTCATCATGAAAACATTTCTGAAGAGATATTTTCCCGAGCTGCTAAAGCAGTTGCAAAATATGATTTTGATAGTGATATTAGTAGGAAGCTACCCACAGCTATCAATGCATTGGACACCACACTTCTGAAAGTAGACAATGAAGGACATTGGGATGATCACCTATTTCATGAAGGCATCCAAATTTTGCTCTCATTTTCTCTCATTAAAAGAGCAACATGTGACACAGTTTACTCTGTTCATCCATTGGTTCATTCTTGGAGTCGAGACCACATAGATTGTGCTGAACATCATGTGAAATATTATGCAGCAATATCCCTACTTTGTTCTTCTGTGACATTTGAATTTGCAAGTGATGACTTTGCATTTCGTCAAATGCTTCTATTACATATCAAATCCAGTTATGAATGGGCTACCAAAATTGGAATTAGCAAAGTATATCAAGATGATGAGTACAATAATTTTCAACTGGTGTTCAAGGAAAATGGAGAGTGGAATCAGGCAGTTGAGTTGGAAGTTGCAGTGATGAAGCAAAGGAATGCTGTGCTTGGGGCAAAACATCCAGACACACTTGTGAGCATGGGCAACCTGGCATCAACATACTGGAACCAGGGGAGGTGGAAGAAGGCTGAGAAGCTGGAGATTCAAGTCTTGGAGATAAGAAAGATGGTGCTTGGTGCAGAACATCCACATACACTTTTGAGCATGGGCAATCTGGCATCAACATACAGAAATCAGGGGAGATGGAAGGAGGCTGAGGAACTGGAGATTCAAGTCTTGGGGACAACAAAGAGAGTGCTTGGTGCAGAACATCCACATACACTTTTGAGTGTGGGCAACCTGGCATCAACATACAGGAATCAGGGGAGATGGAAGGAGGCTGAGGAGCTGGAGATTCAGGTCTTAGAGATGAGAAAGAGGGTGCTTGGTGCAGAACATCCACATACATTTTGGAGCATGGGCAACCTGGCATCAACATATAGGAATCAGGGTAGGTGGAAGGAGGCTGAGGAGCTGGAGATTCAAGTCTTGGAAACAACAAAGAGGGTGCTTGGTGCAGAACATCCAGATACACTTTTGAGCATGGGCAACCTGGCATCAACATACAGGAATCAGGGGAGATGGAAGGAGGCTGAGGAGCTGGAGATTCAAGTCTTAGAGACAAGAAAAAGAATGCTTGGTGCAGAACATCCACATACACTTTGGAGCATGAGCAACCTGGCATCAACATACTGGAATCAGGGAAGATGGAAAGAGGCTGAGAAGCTGGAGATTCAAGTCTCAGAGACAAGAAAGAGGATGCTTGGTGCAGAACATCCAGATACACTTTTGAGCATGGGCAATTTGGCATCAACATACAGGAATCAGGGGAGGTGGAAGGAGGCTGAGGAGCTGGAGATTCAAGTCTTAGAGACAAGAAAGAGGGTGTTTGGTGCAGAACATCCACATACACTTTTGAGCATGGGCAATCTGGCATCAACATATAGAAATCAGGGGAGGTGGAAGGAGGCTGAGGGGCTAGAGATTCAAGTCTTGAAGACAATAAAAAGGGTGCTTGGTACAGAACATCCAGATACACTTGTGAGCATGGGAAACCTGGCATCAACATACAGGAATCAGGGGAGATGGAAGGAAGCTGAGGAGCTAGAGATTTGGGTCTTGGAGACAACAAAGAGGGTGCTTGGTGCAGAACATCCACATACACTTTTGAGTGTGGGCAACCTGGCATCAACATACAGATCTCAGGGGAGGTGGAAGGAGACTGATGAGCTGGAGATTCAAGTCTTAGAGACAACAAAGAGAGTGCTTGGTGCAGAACATCCACATACACTTTTGGGTGTGGGCAACCTGGCATCAACATACAGGAATCAGGGGAGGTGGAAGGAGGCTGAGAAGCTGGAGATTCAAGTCTCAGAAACAAGAAAGAGGGTGCTTGGTGCAGAACATCCAGATACACTTTTGAGCATGGGCAATCTGGCATCAACATACTGGAATCAGCAGAGGTGGAAGGAGGCTGAGGAGCTGGAGATTCAAGTCTTAGAGACAAGAAAGAGGGTGCTTGGTGCAGAACATCCAGATACACTTTTGAGCATGGGCAACCTGGCATCAACATACAGGAATCAGGGGAGGTGGAAGGAGGCTGAGGAGCTGGAAATTCAAGTCTTAGAGACAAGGAAGAGGGTGCTTGGTGCAGAACACCCTCATACATTCACAACTATGAATAATCTGGCTCATACACTCAAGTTATTGCATAAACATGAGGAGGCTGTTGAGTTGATGAAGCAGACAGCAACTCTAGGAAAAGAGTTCCTGGGACCTGATCATCCTTACACAATCACATCAATCAAAAGTCTAAATTCCTGGATCAATTAGCTACAATTTTCAAATGTATTTACCTTGAGTGTCTTCTTTCATCATGTATTTTACTCTCTGTTGTCAAAACTTCCAATTAACTACTATTTTCATTTCAGATTTATGACCTCCTTACTAACTCTTTAATATACTGTAATCCAACAAATAAAACTGTTTGATTTAGGGCAAGGTAGGCTTGTCCTGCTGCACCAAGTAACACAGCCAGTGGTGCCAGCAATATGCAGCTGGTTGCATCAATGAGGAGGTCTTTACACTCCCCCATGTGTTCTAGGTGGAATCCATGGAAATTTCATGGAATCCCATCAATTTTTATTGCTGTGTGTCATATCCCCATACAATGCAGTGCTTGCCATCTCCAGACCATTTACAATCAATCCTGACTCTCTCTCAACTCTCTGCTCATCTCTGGGTTTACTCAGGTCCACTCTGGTCTATTTCCATTTTTGTGCTTATTATGTTTCAGCCACAAACACTATCCTTTTCATAGTATATTCCTCTGCATTAACATTCAGGTTATACTCCTTAGTCTTCATCATATGCTCTCTTTCTTTTGACCCACTTACTTCTCCACTTTACTAGTATGTTTTAAGTACTTTGCATTATTATTCTGGGTACTGGTATTCTTTAGTATTTAAGTACCTCAAATGTATCATAGAACTTCAGTTTGTTAACTGTTTAACATCTCTTCTATCCTCTACTCAATGGATAAGCTACTTCTAAATATTTTCCATCATCTCCACTTGATTAAATCCCTTGTCATCATCAGCAAGATCTCTGGTCTCCAGAGATTTCTCTTGATGTTGTATCCTGTTCCAGCTGTCACTTGTCACCATCCTGCACACTTCAACTCACCACAAATCCCAAGTCCTCACAGCCAAACCTCACTCACATCAGCCACATCCTGGCCGACTATGCATTTCAGATATTCCACATTGAGTATCTATTCCACACTAGTCTCATTTCAAGTTCCTTATCTTTCATCTCTACAAAGTCTTTTAGTCACCTACCTTGGTCTTCACATATTCTCTGTTTATCTGACTCTCTCCACACTTTAGTTACAACCTGACCTCTGCTTCCACATGCTTTGTATATCTTCATTGGACTTAGTATCAAATAATTTATCTCTAAGAATAGTATATAAACAGTAGTATTCAAGTTGTAGTTCTTTAGTTTGTTAATTGTATTGTCAATCCACTTCCTGGCTTGATACACACTCTATACTCTCTCAATATATTGGTCAAACTTCAGCCACTCTGGCCAACCTTTGGCTAAACCTTGGCCAAACCCTTGTCCCTTCATTGACAAGCTGAGCTCTCACTTCTTGCTTGACCTCTGTCCTCATTGTTTGCTATATCAAATACAGGACTAGGATAGTGGGTGGTGCAGCACATAAGTTGAAGCCAATGTCCTATATTGTCTAGTGTCTGGTGTATCATTGGACTCATACCTTGGCCATATTGTCCTTCTGTCTGGCCATGTTTGGGTCTTGACACCCCCTATGTACCTTCCTAATTAGGTAACTCAGATCAAGCTGAGATAAATAATAATAATTTATTTAAGATCTTATCTATGTGCTATCTGCCTACACTTGCCCCTCACCACAAATCCTGCATTTTTCTTGCACTAATTGTCACAGAACCAGCCTCCAAATGGTTGCTTCAAGAGTCCTTGACACCTGAGGTGATACTAGCAGAAATATATAATTAATTAGTTAACAATAGAAACAATGAAATGACTGGATATAAACTCATTGTCTCACCACATCCAGGCCCACTGCAAATAAGAAGGTCAGTTTCATCAATGGCTCTATTGCAACCAAGATCAGCACATATGAAAACTTTGTTGTCCTGGGCACAGCTGTTTGTTTGCATTTTTGTGAACCCAACATTAACTCACCCTCCACAATGGCATCTGGAATGATAGAATCAGGGAGATCACTATCTGAAGATTCAGTATTGACATTAGGTTCTTTATCTGACTCAAATATAGTGTCAAGTTCTGGATCAGCACAATTACTGCTATTCATAGGGGTAATGGTGCTCAACTCACTAGTCTGAAATCAGTGTATTGCATGTGCATACAGTAAGCACTAAAATGTCATATTTAGTCCCAAATTGACCATATCTAGTCATTTGAATGCTATTTGCAAAATAATTGACTGTAAAAAAAAAAAACATATTTAAGGACCTCACAGGACACCCCCTCCCTCTACTCTTTGTTTTGGCTTTGCCACTGCCTACCCCTTGCACAAAACACATGTAGTGCAGCATATTAATATTCCTTACATGCATAAGCCATGAGTAGTACATGAGTTAGGTAGTATTTAGGTACATTGTTTGTGCTCAGAATCTCAGTCCTGAGCCAGTCATTTATCCACTAGTAATACAGTGCTCATTCCTACTCCCTTATTCCTTTCCTCCCCTAAGTGATTTGACAACCTCAACATTGCACTATAGAGTATATTGTTTGTGCATCTGACATTGTTGCCATTGTCATCACTATCATTTTCATTAGCAGTGGTGGTATGAGCAGTGTCATATCCCATTCCAGCTGTTACTCATCACCCATCCTGTCACACCCCAATTTGCCACAATCCCAAGTTCTTGCAGCCAAGCCTCAGCTGCATCAGCCACACTTCAGCCATGTCACCCACATCTTGGCCAACTATGTGTTTCAGATATTCTGCATTGAGCCTGCATTTCATACTAGTCTCCTTTTAAGTTCCTTATCTTTCATATCCACAAAGCCTTTTAGTTAGCAACTTTAGTCTCCACATATTCTCTGTTTATCTGACTCTCTCCACACTTTAGTTACAACCTGACCTCTACTTCCACATGCTTCACATATCTTCATTGGACTTAGTATCAATAGCTTATCTCTAGAAATAGTATATAAGAAGTAGTATTCAAGTTGTAGTTCTTTAGTTTGTTAATTGTATCATCAACTCACTTCCTAGCTTGATACAATCCTTATACTCTCTGAACCTTTTGTCTGCTACTCCAGCCACTCTGGCCAATCTTTGGCCAAAACCTTTGTTTCTCTTCAATAAGCTGAGCTCTCATTGTCTATTCTAAATACAGGACTAGGATAGTGGGTTGCACAGCACATAAGCTGAAGCCAATGTCCTACATTGTCTAGCATCTCTAGGTACCATAGGACTTGCTCCTTGGCCATACTGTCCTTATTGTCTAGCCATGTTTGAGTATTGACAAGCAGCCACAATAATAAAAAGGATGGGGGAGCAGGCAGGCCAAGATGATCTGAAACTGTGGTCTTCAGTCCATAAGCACCCTAAACAGAGGACAATTTGCTTAGTAAAGTTTTTACATAATGTCTCCCTCTATATTGAAAAAACAATACATGTGTACACCATAGCCTATTCAATGTATAGACATCAGTATGTAGAGATCACATTGCTAAGGAATAAATCCACATTTGCACTTTGGTTGGACAGTGGGTGATGGATCAGTGGGTGTGTGTATATGAAGAAACAGTGGTCTAATTGGTCATCAATTATGTCATCAATCATGTAAGATTCACTATGTATGGATTTTGGGTCAGGGTCAAAACACCATTGTCTGTTAATATATAATAATATATAGAGAGAATATAGAGAGAGATACATTTCAGCAATTTGGCAGACTTCCCAACATCCAACAGGGTCAAGTTGACATCACCAAGGTACTGCACATTGCATGTTTTGTATGACACATCATGCTAATTGCATTAAATAGTTGTGTTGCACCCAAATCTCTTAATACAATGTGATGTGAATTTCTGTCAGAAGTTGATTTGTTACTACTTTCACTCAATACAACCTTGTTAGATGTTCTGTTCAAGGTCTGTGTCACAAACTCATTTCCAGAGTATAACCTAGAGGTTCCAGACAGATGGAGTGCATGGGAAGACCAGGGGGAGACTCCAGAGACTCTGGGAATATCTCTAGGAAACATGTTCAGGCACTACCAGGGTGAGAGAGTCAAGACAAGTGATGGCTTCAGCTTATGTGCTGCACCTCCTTCATTCCTAACACCTAATTTACAGATAACAGTGAGTGAGGTGATTCAGATATAATGACAGTAGATACTCAACTTCCTGACCAGAGATTTGGTCAGGAGGGATCTCCAGAGACTGGAGATCTTGAGAGGGATAATAACAAGTAGAGATGAGTGAGGATGATTTAGAGGTAGCTTAACCACTGAGTAGAAGTGGAGAGACTAATAAAATTAACAAACTGAAGTACTACAATACATTTGAAGTACTTAAATACTAGAGAATCTAAGTAACCAGAGTAAATATGCAGAGAGGTATATTACAAAAAGTATAGTGTGTGTGGCTGAAATGAAGTAAGTACAAAAATGGAAATGGACCAGAATAAACCTGAGTAAACACCAGAGACAAGCTGAGAGTCAGGAAAGTGTCAGGATTGATTGTGAAGGGTCTGGGGATGGCACATGCTGCACTGTATAGGTATATGACAGTCTGTAGTTGTTCATACTAGTGCTGGTAAGTGTTGCTCTATCAGTGCTCATAAACCCAATATTCAGATGAATATCTTACTCTGCAAGATCCAATATTTCTCTCTATGTCCATTTGCTAACATTTATGCTACAACAGGTGTTTTTGAGACCTCTGGACCTGTTTCAAGGTATATTTCAACATGGGCCATCAGGAAAACAAGGAAAAATGGGTCTAGGTTTATATAGGCAGATATACCTTTAGCTAAAAAATAATTGGTACCATAAGTACATTTATTACACATCAATATTTAATGCAATATCTGACACAATAGTGTTTGTGAAATTTGGGAGAATAAGTATTTTTTAAAAGTTCAGAGGTCAAAGGTTTTGATTTTATGATAATTGTAATCAGTTTTGCAATGATTGTAAAGTATTATAATGCCTTATCAAATTCCCCTCCCACACCAGAAAAATATACCTTTTTTCAATGGTAGCAGGTATTAGTAGGCTTATGCACACACATTTTTATGTATATTACTGAAACTTTCACTTTCATTTAACTTAACAATTGAGAGCATTAGATTTCTTAATTATTCACTCAAGTTGCAATGTTCTCTCAAATGACTTGACTTACACATGACTCACCCTATATCCTGAGCAGGGAGTGCAAGCATGCAAACCAACTTTTGAATTTTGGTCAGCCCACAGGTGGGGAATCATGCTGTTATTTGGTATTTATTGTAAGTATTTGGAGTACTGAACAAACATGAAATGGCCTTGCAGTAAAATCCCATTATTGTGAAGAATTATACAAATGGATTATGTTTACAAAAAGTAGTAAGATGCTGCAATTCAGATAAAACTAAGGTAATGCTACATCAAAGTCTTGAAATAAAGGCTATATGGACATTATAGGTAGCAACATTTCAATGCCTTATATAAGATTATAAGGCCTTATCAGTAATATTGCACTTTTAGCTGGATTTCAACACTCTCTGGAATTATCTTTTATATTAAATTTTCATGACAGGATTCTCTATTTTTATTGCATTTGTATTTCCTTTTATTCTTTATTAGTGTTTCATCCAACATGGTTCCAGTAGTTATATGGCCAAGTTTTTACAAGCTTTGGACTGGGATTTGGGTGAGGAGGATGATGAGGATGATGATATCGAGAAAAATTGGCTAGTAGAATCATTTTTACTAGCTCTTCCATGAATATTATTTTTAACTGGTTCGGTTCAGGTTCTTTGCTCTCCTGAACTGGAACTGAACCTGTCGAACGCGTTCATTAGCATTCAGTCCAAAGTTTGACCTAACCTAAGAACCGGACCGACGGTCCAGTTCTACGTTCTCTGAATACTGGTAAAGAACCGGACGGAACCGGACCGCGATCACACTAGTGGCGGTAATGGGTCTGGTCAACAACTTGGTGCTGGCAAAGGAATAACGAGGATTTTGCGGGTCGGTAGTGTCGATAAAAATAAGAATACTGTTGTAATCTTTTGACGAGGATGGTGGATGATCAGTGCAGACTCAAAGTAGTATTATGTGTAGGACAATGCTCGCCTAAATCCTCGATTTCCACCTTAGCGTTGGAAACGTAGACTCCATAGCAATAAATCTTGGGCACCCAGGGTTTATCATGGTCCATTTCACATGCGATGCCAACAACGCCGTCGCATACGGGCAAGAAATACAAGGTTCCTTACAACCACTCTCCGTACTTGCTGTGCTGGCAGCAAATTTGTTCGCGAATGATGGCGCTATTCTCGTTTTGCTTCATTAATGTAAGAAACCGGTAGGCGAGCTGTAACGGCTCGAGGCCCTCAGAAAGTTGAATGTGTACCCCGCCAACGTAGCAGCATCTAGGTTTGCCATCTTCGGCCTCCTGAGGAATGATGCGAGCGAGTAGAAGGATTTGGTGTCAGCAGCCTATGTTCGATTTGGAGAGGCCGTAGCTACGTGGGATTAGCGAGAGGTCGTTGTCAATTTTAGAGGCCAAGCTGAGTCTCCTATAGATATATAAGGACATCTAAGGCCCAGACAGTACTTAGCCGTTTATTGGATAACCGCTGAATGGAAATCGAAGATATTGTATCTACAGCTGCAGCATAAGGGGCCTTATTAAAGTTTCAAGAGGGAATATAGAAAGAGGTGTGTTGAAGCTTTCACGACAGCAGAATTACATGATGAGCTCGTTCATTGTTATGGTGTAGAGGTGAATTGAAGTTGATTTATGTTGGCAGGAAGTGGAAGAGGAGGAAGTGGTCGCTTATCCCAGTGCTCGTGGCAAGTTCTGGCAACTGCCGAAACCATCTGCCAGACAGACGCGATAACCAACTACACCATCAACCCTGGATAGTGGTTGCCATTATATTGGAAGAACTTTGTGGAGAGTTACTTAATGTTAGATATTTTTTCAGAGACTTTTATTAACTGCCGCATCTCTGAGTTGACGCCTAAGCTATAATGGTCGCTAATTCACGGATTCTGACAACCACCACGGCTCGAAAGCTTCAGCTCGATACACATCAATATCACGTACAAACGAGATCGCATCTTCCCCAGACATGAGAGTTAGGCTGGTCTTGGGCCTCGCGTCAAAGTCAGCGATCAGTTTCGCCAATTTTTCCACTGCGGCTGTAGGTGGCGCAGGTCTACCTTCCGATACACAGGCATCCACAAAACCATAGAGATCATAGACCTTATAGCGTTCAGGAGAAGGTGGCGCTGGAAAAAAATTTGTATCCAGGTTCTCGGTCTGCTGTCCATTGTTGGCTCGTAAATCCTTTTTGTACGTATTCCAGACGTCCGTGTTGCGAACAAACCCGAACTTGGCTATGAGTTCACGCTTAGAGTGACCGAATCGTTCAGTATAACTTTCCCAGAATCCGAAGAACCATCCTTCACCGTGCGTCAAAGCACGGTACGAGATCTGAGGGACAAGTAGAACAGTACGTTCACCCAGTGGCGATGACTTTCACGAAGCTCGGATGAGTACAAAGCGCGCAATATATTGACAGATTTGAGGGTGCCGCGGAGCCGTTTACTCGAGATGATGATAAAATAGTCCGTCAACGCCTGCACAACCTGCGATGGCGTAAAGATGGGGAGAGATAATGTGCAAACATGTCTGTGATCTGTGGAATAATCTGAATCGGGACTTTCGAAACAGATGTGAGAGAAAGCATTTGGGAATGTCTCGCCTTTGAGCGGGAGGAAGGCAGGATGAATGAGCGACTCGAGATGATAAAACAGTGCCGGTCTTTCCTCCAGTAATGCGGTAATCTCTCCATCGGTTATAGAAGTACCAAATAGAATCAGCCGACGCAACTTGGGAAGGATGCTGAGCACCCCAGCGACTGTCTCAGTTGTCACATTGGCATTTTGTGATAGATTTAGAGCCACGATATCATTAAAATATGCAATGGTCTTGATGATCTGGCCACTGTTCAACGAAAGGGATGACAAGTCCACCCTACGCTTGTCATTCTCTTCTTGAATGATCTTCGCCAGAAGTGCCAGGCCCCCATCAGGGAAAGGGTCCTGAGAGCGAATGATGTCTCCTATGGCCTTCATTTTCCCTGGCATCCAAAGAAGTTGCTCGAGCTCCTCTGTGCAGCCAATCCTCGTCGAGTATTCAACAGCAGGCTTCAGAGATAATTCCGCCAGCGATGGAAGCGCGGTGACGATAGCGGTATCCAATTGTTGAGGAGCAGGCATAGAAGCAGGTTTGACGCTGTTATCCAGGTCACGAGAAGCCTGCGAACTCTTCTCATTGATATTATCATAGTCCTCAGGCCATGCCTCTGCTAGCATCTCTAGAGTAATAAGAGGCACATGGTCGAAATTTTCAATGGCTCTACGGACTGTTCTTTCATGCGATGAATAATATCCTCCTTCCCCTTCTCTTTCAGATTCAGGATCATATTCGCGCACATACTCAGAGGCAGTAATGGGGTTGGTCAACAATTCGTTGCTGGCAAAGGAACAACGAGGATTTTGCGGATCGGTAATGTCGATATAAGTAAGACCACTATTGTTATCTTTTGGAAGAAAAAAAACACGTCGGTAAATTAGCGCCAACTCAAAGTAATATTATCTAAAGAGCATGCTCGCCTAGTTGCATGATTTCTACCTTTGAGTCTAGCATGTGGATAGCATAGAAATAGATGTTGGATCCCCAGGGTATACTAGAGTCCATTTGGAATGCCGGTGACATCAACCACGTCGATTCCAGCAACATCATCGCGTAGGGGCATGGAAAGACGCAAATAAAAGGCTCTTGTTTCCACTCTCCGTACTTGCCGTGTAAGAGGCGGATTTCTTCGCGGATGATAGCGCTGTTCTCGTTCTGTTTTATTAACTTAAGAAATTGGTGGGTGAGCTGTAACGGTTCGAGGCCCTCGCAACTTTGGTGGTGTAATCCGCCGACGTAGCTGTATCTGGGTTTGCCATCTTCTGACGCCCAGGGAATGACGCGCGCGAGGAGAAGGACTTGATGTCGGCAGCCCATGTTCAGTGTTGGTGGGGTTTATAATAGATCGATGTCGACTGTAGAAGCATGGTGAAAGCCGATTCTCCCATAGACATCTAAGGAACGTATAAGACCTAGCTAGTACTTACCCGTTTGTTGAATTGTAGACCGTTGAATGGAAGTTGAAGGTACTGTATCCAAGGCTGCAGTGTGAGAAGAGGCGCTACTGAAGTTTCAAGAGGAAATGTAAAGATAGACTCGTTGTAAGTTTTCACGGCAATAGATCTACACGATGAACCCGCTCATTGTTATAATGTCGAGGTGAATTGAACTTGAAATTCTCGCTTATTTCGACGCACGTGGCAATTTCCGGCAACTGCCGCAACCATCTGTCCTCGTTGGGTGAGCACAAGCACACCAACGACCGCCCGACAAAACCCATCAAGGTGAGCACAACTTCAATGTTGGAACGCTGTTTGCAGGCAGGACTGGATTCTAGGGGGTTCTGCGATGCCGTGGATGTGCGAAACGTGCGATATTGGTGGATTCGGGGTTGGATGGCACTTGGAGGATTTGGATGACGCGGGATGGGTGAAAACTTTGGGGGAATTCTTACTGACAACGTTCTCTGCTACCCCTTCTGCTTTCACAGATGGTACGTCCTTCATGTCTGGCGTTGGTTTATTATTTATTGACGTGGTTTTTTGCGAGTGTAGAAGGTCGAGATTGACTCCTTCTCCGGCTACCGCATCTACCCCTCCAAGGGCAAACTCTTCGTCCGCGGCGACAGCAAAGTGCGACTACTCTTAGGCTACTAAGGCGAATGTCCATGCTCATGCTATGCTATTTCTTTGCAGATCTTCCGCTTCGCCAGCTCTAAAAATGCCTCCCTCTTCCTCCAGCGCAAGAACCCCCGCAAGATCGCCTGGACACAGGTGTACCGCAGGATGCACAAGAAGGGTATCACTGAGGAGGTCGCCAAGAAGCGCAGCCGTAAGACCGTGAAGCACCAGCGTGGTATCGTCGGTGCCGATCTCGCTGCCATCGCCGCTAAGCGAAACCAAACCGCCGCTGTGCGGTCCCAACAACGACTGGCTGCTATCACAAAGGCCAAGACTGAGAAGAAGGATAAGGAGACCAAGAAGGCTAAGGTCAGTGGGATTGTCGTTATACTGCATGTTGGTGATTGTGCTAACACAGATGCTCGTATTACAGCCCGCGGCACGTCCGTCTGGTGCCTCCGGCCCCAAGGTGTCGAAGCAGCAGATGAAGGGTGGCAAGGGAGGACGATGAGCGTCTCGTTGACAGGCGGGTGGAGCACTTTTTTTATGGTTTATGCACATTGTACGCAAAAATCTCATGCGATGACCTATGCATTTTCCATACCCCCGTGGGGCACGGCCATGATTCGATTGAAGGATTCTAAGAATGTCTCTGGGGTGGTCAGATGTTTGACGAGTGATAAGTATCCTCTCCGGTGCTGGGCGCGCCGACTGGGATGTGTGTGGGCCAAGGCCGCAGTGATGATAGAAGTTGAGAAATGCTGTTTATGAGTCACAGCTGGCCCTGATGATCGTAATCAGAGGCAGTCTGGAAAACATACGGAGAACAGCCCGGGCGTCCCGTGAAGCAGACGCAGCTGGTGGCATCAAGCGGACATCAGGTATGCGCACGACGTTTGATTCGGGCTCACCCGTTCGCGACGCTCGCGTGTCGTGCAGGTCCGTAACGTTCGCTTAACCGAGCTCCTCAGAAGCGGGCGGACTCCGTTTGTACATTGCAACCGCCCTTATATCTGGTGCGAGCAGCTGCGCATTGTTTAATGAGCCACAGCGCTCACTTGGCGCTCACTCGCAATGCTATGATCTGACTGCTTCCATCTGCTTTTGGCCGCTTCCATTGCCAATTTCGTGACATCTCCGCTATTACCCGAGGAACGGTTGCCTGTGACACTGGGGCACCACCGGTTCCAGCTACTTCGATCCTATTTTCGTCCGCGCTGTGAACATTGTACTACCGCTCAAGAACTATCAGCGCCCGATGTCATCAAAGCTTTTCCGAGGACGGCACATCAACAAGCGCACTCGCTATATTGCATGGGGCGATTTGTCGGAATTTACATAGATCACTCTTGGGTTCTCTTCTGCCTTTTAACTCTGGGGCCCCTATACGACGATCAACTGTCACCGTCTTGCATTTGATCCTGTGTGCTGTGGTACCCACACAGACGAGGCTCTCTCTTTCGATGACGTTCACGACCGCCCAGGCGAGTGCTAGCGCTACATTCATACCGCCGCCTCTAGATGGATCCCTCTCGTTGCCGGAAATTTTCGATTTACACAGGAAACGCAGCCCAAACCACCCGCTATTCGTGTACGAGGAGTGTGGGGATATACAGGTTATCACATGGTCGCACGCTGTTAGAGCCGTCCATACTGCTGCGAGGTACATCGAGAGTTCACTCTCGGTGGACGGCGAGCATGACAGATCGACGGTGGTCGCTATTCTGGCGAACACAGGTGAGCCTTAGGAACGTCTCGTTAGTGGGCGTACACTGACATCGACAATATCAGACACGTTTACGTTCTTTGTATTGATCGTGGGTATCCTACGCGCTGGATACCAGGCATTCCCGATTTCACCGCGAAATTCCGCTGCCGGTGTAGCGCACCTCCTGCACTCTACAAATGCCAAATATATGGTTGTGAGTCACGACCCTGGTATCCAGCGACTTTGTGCGGCCGTCTGCGCCCAACCAAGCATGCGAGGAGCGTCTGGGACCCCTCTGCAGTTTCTTCCGCTCCCGACATTCGAATACCTTTTCGGAGGGTCCGAGGACGAGTTTGAGCCGCTACCACCGATGATACCTCCCCTGTCGTCTGATCCATCGTTGATTTTGCATTCATCTGGTGGGTTGATATTTCTTTATACATCTTCTGGCTTATCCTTAGATGGACACTATTTAGGATCTATGTCGTATCCAAAGCCTATTGCGATGCCATATCGCAACTTGTTCAACTTTGGTTTGGCCCCTTGTGAGTGATCCATGCGTGAATATTATGGATTACATCCTAATTAGTTCTCCCTAGATTATGGTGGTCGTGATCTCTGCGGCCAAGTTTTCTCGTGTCATGCCCTCCCGATGTATCGTAAGTCCACCATCAACACAGGAAGATGAATCAGAAGTTTATTCGTGGTTCTAGATGCCATTGGCTGCGTGATGCTCCCTCTTTCTGTAAGCAAAGTATCCATGCAACATCTCATCTCATTTTAAATCATGCTTTTGCAGATGATGTCTGGCTTGGTAATATCCAGCTTCCCCCCTAACGATACCCCAATGGTCCCCAGTCCTGACCGTGTCTTCTCTGGAGCCATCGTAACAAGAAGCGACTACATATTCTGCGTCCCGTCCTTCATCGAGGTGTGCTGATCCGTTTACTCGTATTCTTGTCGGGAATGTAACCCTCTATAGTCCTGGGCCCGCGATCCAGAGCACGTCGAAGATCTAAGAAGGTTTAAAGCACTGGTGCGAGTCTTAGGTTAAAGTCCGCGTATCAGGTTCCGACTGTCTTGTAGATTTTCGCTGGGGCACCGATGCATAAAGAAAGCGGAGATAAGTTGGCGTCTCAGGGAATCAACCTAGTTCCATTTTATGGCTCGTGAGTATTTGTTAGCACCTTGTACTAAGTTACTCTGACGTGGATATAGAACGGAGATCGGGCCTGCCGTTGCATTTATTCCTCGTAAGTGGACCGCTCTGATATGCGCGTGGACTGCATTTTGATAGCATGTGCAATAGGTGCTCCTCATAATGAAGGATGGGAATACTTCCATGTGATAGCTACCAATCGCTACTCGTCAGTAATCTTATGCTGATTTCTGAACTCGAAACAGTTCTCTCCGCACTGCAAACCACTCCTTGTTCCTTACTCTGAAAATGTCTATCAAGTCTGCTTCTTGGTGAGTTTGGCTATCTTGCACCCTTATGATCGCATGCTTACCTTGAAGTCATAGGAATGCCCAACGCATTCGCCCAATGTGCTGAACACGGAGTTCCAAGGCATGAAGGCGTTCGATTCGAGAGATCTAGTGGAGCGGCATCCGACTAACCCTGAGCTATGGCGTATCTATGGCCGATGCGATGAGCAGATCGTACACTCCACCGGAGAGAAGGTTGGGATTCTGTCTTTTCTCATATTTTTCCTTCATTACTTACTTCAGTTTTTTGTAGACAAATCCCGTACCGATAGGTACCCCGTTCTACTTCTATTGCATTTTACATCTTCTCACCATCGGTCTTCGCAGAGTCCATGCTTCTACGACATCCGAAGATACAGAGTGTGGTTATGTTCGGCCGAGGGCGATACCACACTGGAATTCTGGTACAACCCACTCCTGAGGAACAGTTCGATCCTACAGACGAGGCGGGGTTGGCTAAATATCGGAATGAAATATGGTCAGCTATTTCGATACTTTCATACATTTAGTATCTTACGCTCGATTTCTCATCGAAGGCCGTTGGTGGAGCAAGCCAACGATCGCTCTCCCACGCATTCACGGTTATTCAAAGAGATGGTCCTGGTTGCTCACCCTTCTAAACCTTTCCTGTTGACTGTGAAAGGCACCCCTCAGAAAAAGATGGTTTTAGACTGTTATCAGTCTGAGATCGAGGGAGCGTATGCTGCAGTGGAGGAGTCATCGCAGACGGACTTGCAGACCCCGGATACATGGGAGCTGGAAGGGTGCATATTGTTTGTTCGAACGGCTGTGCTGAAGGTTATGAGGGATCACGTTACGGATGATGATGATATTTTCCAAGCTGGTTGCGACAGGTCAGCTGGAGATGATACACGCTTATGGTATCGAAAGCTAATTCACTTTCATCTGCAGCCTTCAGGCGACGTGGATACGAAATACGATTCTCCACGCCCTGCGTCATTCTGCCAAAGCTTCCACACGCAAAATCCCGCACAATTTTGTCTACTTCAACCCTACTATCCGACGACTGGGGACGTATGTCTCGCAGATAGTCCATTACGGCCAGAATTCCGTAGCGCTCTTTATGTCTTCACGCAAGGTTTCGGAGATGGAACACCTTTATCATTCGTACTCTGAAAATTTCCAAGATCATCGATGTTCAACACAGCAACAACAGCAGCAGGGAGACGTGGTGCTTCTGACAGGGAGCACAGGGTTCCTGGGATCGCATATATTGGAACAGCTTGTCCGTGACCCCACTGTACGAAGAGTATATACCTTGAATCGGCGGGACTCCAAAGGCCAAAGAAGTGTGTATACCAGACATGAGCACACCTTTAATATCTACCAGATAGACTTGGCGATCCTTCAATCGAGCAAGATTGTGTTCCTCGAGGGAGATCCTGCCTCGGATTCCTTTGACCTGGGCGAGGAAACATACTTTAATCTCCAGTCGGAGATTACTTGCATCATGCACAATGGTATTCTTTTCGTCACCGACCCTTTGTACAACAGCTAATATATTTGTTTTTTTAGCGTGGCGAGTTGATTTTAACGTGTCGCTGTCCTCAATGGAGCCCTTAATTGCATGTACTCGTGGTCTAATTGATTTGGCGCTTGGTTCACCGCTGGCGGCCCCTCCCCGCTTCGTGTTTGTCAGTTCACTCGGGGTATTCAGTAGTATGTTTCCGCTTCGCTTCATACTGTTTGGACCTGTGCTTATCTGTGCTCTAGATTGGAGCGGAGACGCTTTGTCGCCCGAGGCATCTAACGTGCGACCAACTAGTGCTATCGGGACAGGATACACGGAATCAAAGTGGGTTGCAGAGCGCATCCTGGAGAAGGCAGCTGAACAGACTGCTCTGCGCCCTGCGATCGTTCGAGTTGGCCACCTGTGTGGCGGTCATCAAGGCAGCTGGAGCTACGTAGAGTGGTTGCCTGTCCTTATTCGGTCTGCTCAAGTTCTCGGGTGCTTGCCTTTCCCTGATGGAGTGAGTTTTCTTTTGATAACATTTTTTTCCCGTGATCTTACTTGTGCCGTGTAGAACGTAACATGGATGCCTGTCCATACCGCAGCCGCCGCCCTTGTCGAAATGAGGTCCTGCAATGATCGTTTCCTCAACCTGTCACATCCAAACCCAGTGCCATCTGCGATGATATATTCTGCCTTCGCAGAAGCGCTGCAAGTGCCCCTTGTCAATTACCAGGAATGGCTTGGCCTTCTGGAAACGCTGCGGCGCGAAAATTCGGAATCTAACACAGCGCTCACAGCGGCGACGAGCAACCCTGCCCTCGTCCTGCTGGATTATTTTCGGGCAATGTACAGACCCCCGTCAAACGTTAGGGTTGATAAAGAGGCTTTTGGCTTCCCGACGGCGATCATCGAACGAGCATTGGCGGCGGCGCCCAATACACTGAAGGACGTTCCCCAGCTGACGACGGCAGATGTCGCGTCATGGTTGAAGTATTGGCATGACATTGGGTTCCTTACTTCTTGATTATCTTTTTCGATTTTTTAATGCCTTGTTCATGATTTCAACTGAAACGCAGGCGTTCCTTTGCATATTGTGGTATTCACTCGGATACCTATATTATTATTCCTCATTCCCCCGGACTTGGACTCAATGTCGCTTATCATGAACATTTGTAATACGCATGGACTGTACACACGATTGTAATACCTACGGGCTGCTTGGAATTTACACCACTTAAATCAGGAGCTATTTTCAAGCTATTGCGAACTCGACGCGCGTCGCACTCGATGAACGAGTGATCGTGACAGCTTTGACACGTGATAAAAGGCAGTGTGTGACGTAGCACTTGGTGTCGTTCCACGCCATTCCACGTCTTGAAAGCCCATCATTCTTGCTTTCAACATTCTTGTTCCTACACACTAATCATGTTCATTCTCAACTGGTTCTGGGATGTCCTCGCTCAGCTTGGTAAATTTTGTGAAATCTCGATGAATTTATGCTCATCTGCCACATAGGTCTATTGCACAAGAACGCCAAAATCCTCTTCTTGGGTCTTGATAATGCAGGGAAGACCGTATGTGCTTTTTACCAGAGTTTCTCCGGGCTATAGCTCACGAGAGCCTCAGACACTTCTGCACATGCTGAAAAACGATAGGCTCGCAACTCTGCAGCCAACCCTCCACCCGAGTATGGTTCCAGTCCCCGTAACCCCCGCGAGAGAGAATATTAATATTTTTGCTAACTTAGCGTCCGAGGAGCTTGCCATTGGAAATGTGAAGTTCACCACATATGACTTGGGTGGACATCAGCAAGGTGCGAATTTCTACCTCTATCAAGCACGCCCCTAACACGCAAGCTCGCTTGCAGCACGCCGTCTCTGGCGCGATTACTTCCCCGAGGTCGACGGCATTGTGTTCCTTGTCGACAGCGCCGACTTCGAACGCTTCCCCGAGTCTAAGGCAGAGCTGGATGCTCTGCTGTCGATCGAGGAGCTCTCGAAGGTTCCCTTCCTTGTTCTTGGAAACAAGATTGATGCGCCCGGTGCTGTTAGTGAGGAGGAGCTCAGACACCACCTCGGTTTGTACCAGACAACTGGAAAGGTCAGTTTCATGGGCATTGTCGACGTGTACGAGATGCTGATACTTTCTGGTCATTAGGGCAAGGTCCCTCTTAGTGACATCCGACCCATTGAAATCTTCATGTGTTCAGTCGTCCAGAGGCAAGGGTACGGAGAAGGTCAGTGCTCTCGTTACTTTGTTTGTATGCTCGCTAACAGAAATTGCTTCATTTTACTAGGTTTCCGTTGGCTTTCGCAATACGTGAGTCCTCTTATCTTAAGCTTGCATAATAAACGTCTCACTTCCATTCTAGATTTAAACAGGACTTCCCGTTTATCTCCGCCTTTTATTGCGCTTCCGTCTTCGGAATTTCCATGCCTTTATCTATTCTACTGCCTAGCACTTTTTATTTTCTTTTTTTTTGCAATATATGCTCACTTTGGATCGTGCGGGATTCTTTAACTTTTACCTAACCCTGCCGTGTGTTAGCCGGACACACCTGGCGCATTTCCTGTGATGAAGACAGAATTATAACCTTGGGCCCCAAGCCTTCAACACAATCTTCCTATCAACCTGTAGGCTGCTCTCCATCTATCTCGTGTACATGCGGTGAAAATTGAAACATTCCATCGCTATACTTGAAATTGTGCAGTCTCGGTCCTGGGATGGCACGAGTTGCTCTTGACTGGACATATGTTGATATAGCAGCCTGACGATGATTCTTTTGGCATTCGTTGACTAGTGCGTGTATGTCTCCACTTGATTTGGATGCCGCGTCAGCTTAGATACCCTGTTCAACGGATATGAATGACCATGAACGTCATAATTAAAATCACTAGGGCTATACTGCAAGTGACCTGAAAAAATATCCTCTTAATCTATATATCACGAATGGATGCACCGGGGGTGATTTAATAGTCAAGTCCATACTGGCTCTGGCGTAGCTTCATGCCAGGGAGCCGCTGCTGCCACCTTTCTTCCCGTTATATTCTGTTGCGGCCTGCTCTTGGGACGGCAACAGATGCCCAGGGTGCATAATGTTGATCGTGTAAATTGCCAAAACGATCATGGCGCCATCGAGAACATCTGCAAGGATACCATATCAGAGCGGGAAACGACAATGTGAAATACGAGAGAACATACTGAAGTATACTTGAGTTGAGATAATTCTGCCGGACCAGCCGTCGCTTAGTTCAATTGTGCGGTAGATAGCGCTGAAATGGGTAGCATCAGGGCTGATAAGGAGGTCACTGTGAAGTGTACTAACCGGATGTACAGGCACAGCGTGTTGAAGAACAACCCGAAAATCATTAACTTCATCCGCTTACCCATGGCTCCGCGCTGTGCAACGGGCTTTCCGTACGAGTCTGTGATGGCCGTGGGCTTAATAGGACGATTTTTATAGTATCGCCAAAAGAATTCTGCAGCGAGAACTACATAAACACTGATAGTGACTGTGAAGTAGGATTAGAAGGATGCTGTAATAGGAAATGTAAATACCAAGCTTACTCGTCTGGAATATGATACCCCCCAGCATGATGTGACCGCCCTGTATTCAAGACTCTTAAACTTGTGGAAATCAGAAAAGTTTATGGGATGGATAGTTCACCACTTCTGGGTCTCCACCTTTCGGGCCAGTCGCTGTTGATGCTAATCCTCCTCCGGCACCCTGTACAACCAACGATATTATGTCCTAGTGAAGATATTAGTGACCTATAGCTTTTAATAGAGGATGAGACTCACGCAGCTGCAGAAAATGATAGAATCTACATAATAGCAGCTGGTCAGTTATTCTGGGAGACTTGGCATCAGAGCTGGAGACCTACACCACTTAGGACTCAGACGGCTGAACGGCGAACCAAGAATCCTGATCATTTTACCCAGGATTATGAAGTTGGCAGCAACGAGCGGAGTCGGGGCGATGATAGTCATGATAATTCTGCACGTTGTCGATCATTAGTATGCCTTGTAGTCGCGGGGGTCCGATAGGGGATATCTTACTGAATCATGAATGGAGTCCTATTGGTTACATTCATGCTGGACCAAAGCCTTCCCGCCCATCCGAGAATTTCCATGAACCCAGAGAGACAAACGGTGGGGAGGAGCCAGTACGCGCGATAATAGATGGATTGACCTGCATGGATCGCTGTGCAGTAGAATTCAGATTAGCAAGCGTACAGCGAACGTTGGCAGAGAGTTTACAAGTAGAAATTGAGAAGAACACGACGAATATAATCCCGACGGATTTCGTGGGGATGTAATGATAAGGCGAATGCGGCGGAGTAGTGGTAGTACCACTGCTTGTATAGTACTATTGTCTATAGCAGCGCGCGCAGCTAATTCCAGCAGAAAGGAGCCTAGACAACGTTAAAATCAGCATAGAACGTGGGAAGAGTGGCATAGAGACACGTACTGGCCCCATCCACGATGGACATGACTATTGAAGCTGAAAGAAACAATGAAAAAGGAAAGGAAAGCAACTGGGAACTTGATCCACTTCTGAGCGCACACCATGTATTTATAGGAGGAGCGCATTCCTACTGAAGAAGTAGTGGACGCGGAGCTCTTTCCGAAAAAAGCGACTGGGTATCCCACTCCGAATATACGGACGCGCTCATATATTGTCCCAATTCAAAAATGTTTAAATACTAACAGAGATCATGTTCTTGAGGTTGGGCCGCTCTTTGTTTCATATTAAAGAGCTGGGGATCATTACGGACATCCTTCAACATGTGAGCCATGAAAGCTCTGGTTCTGGCCTTCTTTTTATATGGCCTTGACTGTTGAAATCGGTTTGAAAATCTACAAATAGCATGTTGAATCCTAGACAGGAAGTGGATGAAATCGAAAGGACCCGCATACACCTTACAAGAAAACGTGCAGGCACTGGCAGAATCGCGCCGTCAATAACGCACGTATGGAGCTAACGTGGTAAGTGGATATTCAATATCAGCCCTGGGCGTCGAAAAGAATTGAGGCAGGGTTCAAAAACAGCTGGATTTTGGGCGGTGAATAGTAGTCATGTACACCAGTATTTTTGGAGGAACATATTGGCTAAGATTAAGCTAATATACCTGCAAAACTCAGCTTGAAAATGGGGTTCATTGGAAACAGGAAGAACACGTGCCGTAGATGCGAATTGTTGTTTCTGGAAGACCCGAGTTGGATTCAAATGCGGATTCCAGTGCCACGTATATTCAGTTTGTCGCTTTCGGTTCCTTCCAGGTTTACTGTAGAAAATCTTCTAATGTTGATATTAGTAGTGTGCAATCACGTCACACTCAGATTTGCAGATCTTTCAAAGCCGGTTGCTACTCCGAGCTACCCAACGACCTATCACATCTAGAGCTCAGCGCATCACTGCAACCAGCGCATCAAGAGCGCGTCGAGAGGACGAGTTTCGAACCTATTTTACCGTGTAACCGGATTTCGGACCTGCCATAGCGATAACGTTAGTAGAATTACGCGCAAAGAGAAGCGCGAGACTCAACTGATGCTTTGTTTCATTTTATTTTGGACGACGTTCCGTAGAGCTAGGAGGGCGGTAGGTTCGGGGGTTGGTGTATTGAAGAAGGTAAATGGGACTTGAGAAGCGGTGCACGAAAGATAAAAGCACTACCATGATCATGCATGCTAGGGCTGTCATGAATTGTTCTCGAGAACTGAAAGTGATCGTGGCTCTGCAGTGTAGAACCAAACAGAATATGATCGTGTGCACTCAACTTGAATTGCAACTAGATATTAGCACTCAAGCTGAAATTCCAGGTGGCAGGGTGACCGGACTCATGATATGTCTTTGTCTGTCTCCTTCTGAAGGGCACTACGAGCTCTTGTGTCCTTTACTACCGCAAGAGGACCCATGAGTACTTCAGTCTCTGCACCGATGTCTTGAGCCAATACTTACTAGCGTCGTCTAGCACTGTACCCTTTCCTGTATAGGTACCAAGGGCAGTCGCCAGACACCGAGACAGGAACATGTTATAAGAACCCGACCCCGACTTTATTCTCTTCGATGAATATAGCGTTGACATTTCTCTGGTAGGCAATGTTGGTCCGGAGTTCTCCGCATCCCTGCTATCGTTGAATATCTATTCATAACTTATAGCGTTAGTTAGAGACCTGACAGTGGAATCCTTTGCGATGGGTTAATGAAGTAGCAAAGGTCTAGGCAACAGCTGCACTAGTTCTATGCTTCCGCTAGATCAGCTGTGAGGCTCATCCAAAATCAAGCGTGCACTGCTTACCTTCACGATTGTCGACGGGCGTCCCGCAGCTGCCTGATTTCGAGCTCTTCTGAGGACGACTTCTCTGACAACAGACTGGTAGCAATGTTTAGACTGACACTTCGACGCTGTCGCCACTTGCCGACGCGGCCGCCTACAAAGATCGAGGTGTGCAGTTTATCTTCGAAGTTCAGCAATATACTCTCTTCGCCCGATGAACATGGTATACTATAGACGAGTATATATAGCTGAACATGTTGGCCACTGACGCGCAGTCGTACTGTAAGCCGTTATATAGTTGTCAGAGACAACGTTCACGCTCACAATGGCAGATACATACCTTGCAGATATGTATGAATATCAGTGCCAAGCTCCTGCTCAGATGTCAGCGTATTAGAGATTCCTGGACGACCAAAGATTCCTAGACGACCAAAGATAATGTCGCTTTGACATACGCATGCCAGTGTCACTGTCGACGACGGTAGTGCTCAAGGAACATGAAGTGTGAAGAGCAGCAAAGGCAACTCCATTTATCCACCGAAAACACATTACAAGCATCAGCGAGAAGTAAGGAAACTACATGAAATAAAAAGAAGTCCAAGAAAGAAACGGGATGCTCCACGTGCGAAGTCTGCCTGTATGGAAGTGGCATTCGTCATATGTGCAACGCCGATACGTGGCACGGAGTACATGGGTGAAAGTGGTGAGGCGGGATACGAGATCAAAGTAGCACTTATTTGTGTGTTGCTTTGACAATCGAGACGACGATGATCACTATAATAACGGCAATTGCGACGCCAATGATGATGCGCATCTGGAGACAGTTCGTTTAGCGGAGGCTTCAGCGGGCAGAAAGGTCAGTACACACCTTCATATCCTTCCACCTTCGCGTCGGAAGCGGGTTAGGGTGTTTTGGCGATAGGTCAGGGTCAAGATGAAGCTTACCACATATTCTAGGTAATTCGAGTGCAACGGCATGAGCGAGAGAACCTGAAGCCGGGCTGAATGGAGACATACCTTGCGAACACGATTAGCACCCCTTCGGAAACCCTGTGCGGATACCGCAAGGTTATCTATGCACAAAAGCGGGCGTTAATATCCGTGTCATAGCCTCCCTATCCTTAACCGCTGCTGAAGATAGAAACACCCAGGCTCCAAACGCACCTGTTTTATCCTGCAGCGAATCTAACCGCTCTCCTCTCTCTGCCACCTTGTTAATGTTGTCCCTCATGATGCCTACGGTGTCGTCAATTTGCGCCTGGATAGCTGCGGTCTTCGCATTGCCTCCCTGGCTGGGGCCTGAGGGGGCAGGATTCGAAGAGGAGCCATTGCGGGGGAGGTATGGGTCGTAAGGTTCAGACCTGAATGAAAAATAGACGGAAGCGAAAGCAGGACGACGTCAGTAACCTTGCTTGTTCAGCTGCGGAGGCTTAGACGGACATGATGCAAACGTGTGGGTCTGTATGGTGAGTAGGTTAGTAAATGGGTCCTATACCAACGGATATACGTCTCGGATGAGGAATAAGGACGCTACTCACCGTCTCAAACGATATTGGAGGGGGTCGGAGGTGGTCGTTGGCAAGGAATGACGGCGGAGGGCGGTGACGGTAACTTGCCCCATGTTTTGCCCACGGTGTGACTGCGGTGACACAGACCCCAACAAGGCCGCACTGCCCGCCAAGTGCCACTCTTTCTCGAGTTTCAATATTCCCGACCACCATACAGGCACTGTCCTTGGTGCTTGGGCGTTGTAAAACCTTTACTGCGTGAAACATGTATAAACTCTGGTTTCATGGTCTTCGTCTTCTTCTATGCTAATATTGCTCATTCATAAAATTTACTCTGGACCAGGATGTTAGCCTGTGCGGCTGCGCGCCAGTCGAGTGTCATAGATCCTTTGTCATATCACATTTCCAGGGGCCGAACAGTACTGCAACACCAATACGCACTGCGAATTAGTCTTCCCTCGACAATCGGTACTGTATTCGAAGAATTGTCCGACGCGTTGCCCTCGAACTATATGATTCTGTCATATGTTTGCTTAAAACTGGCTTTTCTATGAGTCTCTTAATGCTATGGTGTGTGGCTAGGAATTTTAACAACATTGCAATTCGAACTCTTCGTGTTGATATTTCGCTGGCTATAGCATATATACGAGAGCATGGTACACATTATGCCTATGATCTCGCCAGGATGCTGAATGTGACATTTGTCTATTAGTAGGCTGGGGACCGTGGAGGCGCAGTCTCTTGTTCAATATGGTTGTTTCAAGACTCCCCGAGCAATTTTGTACATGCCGTAAATCTAAATAGGTGGGCTTTGAGTACTTCCTACTCTGTCAATATTTCAATAGGTTTATGAACTTCGAAGTTCGAATGAAGAGGAAATGTTGTTTGGCTTCCCTATTCCAAGCAAACATCGTTAACGGCATAAGATTTCAAATATTTAAATAGTAACCTCCAATTACCCATTACACTCTACTGAACCACGTCAATATTGTAGGTGGAATCGTCGAACTATAAGCTAACGGCTTCTGATCTGAAGCTCTGAACGCGGGCCTTCGATTCTCGAAGAGTCGAGTCATCGCCGTTATTTACAAATTATACTTGTGCCAAACGATCGGACATGACCAAGTTCGAGTCATTACGGGTGTATAAGATTGGTGAGTGTCAGCGCTCTGTATACCAAACTATCATGGCCACTCCTGAAGAAAAATATGCACTCATTACCCGTAGACTCCAGGAGGTTCTTGGCGGCGACGCCATTAAGGCCATTCTTGCAGAAGGGAGACATCCAAAATGCTACTGGGGCACGTAATGTTACTGTTGACCTGCATATCCGAAGGCTGAACGATGTATACTCCAGGTTCTGCACCCACTGGACGACGTAAGCCTTCTGTTTTGCTCTATATATGCGGCATTTCTCATTACAATTCATAGCTCATATTGGCTACTTTGTTCCTTTGATAAAAATTGCTGACTTTCTTCGTGCTGGTGTTGAGGTATGTGCTCGTCTTGTGAGTGATTATATGATCATTCATCGAGAATCCTCTACTATGTCCAGGTCACCATTCTTTTTGCAGGCGAGTTCATTTCTTTCCAGGGAGTGACCGCATCTAATCCTCCTGTAGACATACACGCATTCCTCGACAATCTCAAGGCACCTCTCGAGCTTGTAGCTCACCACACCAAATACTACGAACGCATAGTTACCACTGTATTTGAAACACTCGGGATCCCTACGTCGAGGCTCCGCTTCGTTGAAGGCTCGTCTTACCAGCTATCGAAAGAGTATAATCTCGATCAGTACAAGCTCTGCGTGATGGTTACCGAGCACGATGCTAAGAAGGCCGAGGCGGAGGTCGTGAAGCAGGTTGAAAGCCCCTTACTGAGTGGATTGCTGTACCCGGACTGCAAGCGCTCGATGAGCAGTATCTAGATGTGGATTTCCAGTTCGGTGGTGTTGACCAGGTCCGTACAGTTCCCTTCATCCATCTCCTCCAATCCTCATCCCTTATCTCTAGCGCAAAATCTTCACATTTGCGGAACTCTACCTCCCCCGCCTTGGATATAGAAAACGTTCCCATCTTATGAATGCTATGGTGCCTGGGCTCTCTGGCGGCAAGATGTCCTCTTCCGACCCCAATTCCAAGATCGATTTCCTTGACACCCCTGAGGTCATCCGCAAGAAGCTCGCAGCCGCCTTCTGCGAGGAAGGCAACGTGGAGGAGAACGGCGTGCTTGCCTTCGTCGAAGCCGTGCTCATCCCCATCTCCCAGATGCGCCTTGAACGCCTCGCCAGCGACGAGCTGCTCGAGGCCGGGCTGGGAGATCAGACGCCCTTCACCACCCCCGATGCGCCGACGGGCATGGTGTTTTCGGTAGATCGGGGCGAGAAGTTCGGGGGGAATCTGCATTACAGCTCTGCTGAGCAGCTCCGGGATGACTTTGCGGAGAAGAGGTTGTACCCGGGAGATCTAAAGAAGGCGGTGACGAATGGGATCGTGAAGCTTCTCACCCCAATACGAGAGAAGTTTGAGCAGAGCGAGGAGTGGCGAAAGCTGGAGCAGCTTGCGTACCCGCCTGAGGTGAAGGTTGTGAAGAAGAAGAAGGTGCTCAAGACCCTTTTGTTTAAGGTGGTTCGATGGCTGATGTACGAGTTATGATTTAGGAGAAAGTATCCACCCCCTGCCACCAGGAAAGGGGAAAAATGCAAAGCCCATAGAAACGGATGGGAGCGCCCCCGCTGCTGCACCAACGGTAGTCGATGTGCACCCTGTAACCCCAGGTCCGGAAGCACATGCAGCAGCGGAGGAGGCCAAGCAGCAGCCGGACGCAGCGTCGTAGTATAAGTATTTCGATCGCGGATATGATCCAAGACGCCATTTCGTAGTTCTTGCTGGGCAGATTTTGCTTGTCTTGGAACGTGATGTTATTTTAAGCTCGGCCCACTAGACTTTACATTAGAGTTGCCAAAATTTTACTACAACGACGAAACGTTCCGTGCGATTCTCGCCTTGAGGAATTATGTGACCATGATCGAGCTCCGAAGTAGTGCTGCAGATCATGCAACGCGATATCTCCTGAAAGCAACCTCTGTCTTCGAAACCCTTGACAAAGGCAGATGTCGTGGATGACTGAGATAAAACACATTCGGAATATCTGGTGGTCCATTTGGAGAAAGAGGAAGTGATATGGTTTGAAGGCTGGCACTGGAGTTTGGCGGAGGTCTGAGTCTGAAGATGATATTGTAGAGAAGTGAGGGCTGCGCGGGCCGCACCAGCGACCGTGACATCGTTCCGGGTTTATTTCCACACTTCAATTTGTAGTATTTCAGCATTCATACTACGCTCCCTTTCTTCCCTGAAAATCCTATGATTCCTCGGTATCCCGCCATATTATAACATTCTTATCCAGGTCTCTGGAAAGTTGATGGAAAGGACGTCTCTCCTTTGAATGAAGTGCCACACACCGTTTCAAGGATGTGTCTCTTCGTTTCAACGTCCAGCATTCCAAAATCTCGCGCTGACTTTCTGTATGCGGTATTCTCAGATGACCAACCTCAGCCTGCGCCTGTATTATCGGAATAAGAAGTATCCAACATGGAGCAATAGACTTTGTACTCAAAGGCTATGGTATAAATCCAATGAGGACTTGGAAGGCTCCGGTCCCCAACACTGTGCCATTATTTTATTGTACTCGGAATTCCGCCGCACACAGATTATTGCGAATCTCATTATAACTTCGATCTTCCTCATATTCCGACTCCATTCCCGGCGCCAAGCTAGTAAACCTTCTCCACACCTGGCATAAAGTTCTTTACCCATCATATCGGATCCGATACTTGTCTGCCTAAAACGAATGGTTTCAAGAATAATCGCGATTTTTCCTTCTGGCATGATACGCACCGTGGAATGATGAGTTGGTGGGGAAGTGGGTGTAGGATTTTCGTATAAGGTGAGCCATTTCGAACTACTGGAACAGAAACACGATAAACCTGATATCTTCGAGTCTTTAACACCTTCTCATAGCCTGGTTTCTATCATGACCAGAGCAGACATCCTTACGAAATTCGACCTGGATCAATTTCTTTGGAAACCTCTGGCCGGCAACGACAACGGCGCGTCGGAAGGCCACACGCGCCTCGCAGGTGGTGAAAATGCTCAGGATACGTTCCACCGCTACAACAAAGGAGAGCAGATATTATTTTTCGCTCTTTCCATTGCCCTCGTATCCCCCATTCCAGAGACAATGCTCGTGAAAGCTGCCCGCGATGCGTGGACATGGCTCAGGTACCAGACCTCCACCATCGCATTGCGCATAGACATTGATAGGCGCGACATTCCATGGCTTGTGTACCGGACCGAGAGCCGTGCTGGCGTTGAGCAGTGGGCGGGTCGTACATTTATTGCTGACAGGGAGGAGGATATCGACCTTAATGCGTTGTGCCTTCGACTTGGGCTGCAGAAGGTGCCTTTCGATGGGGGGGACCAGGCGCGGGTACACCTCATCCCTGGGGCTGCATGTGCGCGTGGTGGAGCAGTGGCGAAGTTCAGTCTGCTTTTCTACACCCACCATTCGCCGTTCGACGGTGGTGAGGTTAAAGTCGTACTCAATGGTACTTGGCAGAGCTGGCGAATACCCTTGGAAATGGGAAGCCTGCTGTCGAATATCTGCACTAGGAAGAAGTTGAGAACCTACCTCCCGCAGCGTACAATATCTTGTCGCATACCAAACCTCTCTCTATTTCCCTCTCCTCTTTGAACGAACCGATGCTTGCCCATCCGTACTATGCTTCACTTGGAACAGTGTTTCAGGATCTCGGGGAATCATTGCAGGTTGGTTTTACTTTCTTTTCCTCGTCACAAGTATCCTGAACTGTACTTTCCACTTTATAGAACCAGTATGGATTTAAGCCTCGCAAGACGTCGGACGAGCTGCTATATTCTTCTCCAGGGAAGGGTCTGACGCCGTCATGAAAGCTCTGAAGCATCCCAAGGAGAAGTACACACCCACACATTTGGGTAAGTTATTTATACTTGGTATTTTATTAGGAAATTTTGACATGATTTACAGCACATGCCGGTCTTGCGATGACACTCATATTCGACCATCCTTTTATGCCCGAGGCCGCATCACAGGCTCTATATAATCTCAGCCTGGCCGACTGCCATGAGCAGCTGAAGGAACCTTACTCGTCGAGAGGCTAATATCCGTGATACGCTCTGGTATATTCTATGAACATCCCTGTCTTGGTTTCCAGTCAGAGGACAGAACCCCAATGACATTAGATGCCAGCACGCTGGCTAAATGTGCCAAGGTCATGCGCGAAAAGTACATTGCACAAAAACTGATACCTGCGCAGTTGAGTTATATGGGGCAGCTCAGCTTCATATTCAGTGATGCTATGAAACAGGCCGTTGCTCACAGGCAGTGAGTGTCTCTTATCGATGTGTTGCAAACTGTTCTGATTGAACTGCGCTAGATATAAGTCTAATCAAGGCTATAGCTTCTCAAATGATGGGTCAGGAGAGTGATATCTGGACGCTTCCTTTACTGACAGGACCGGAATCCAGATTTTATCAATAGAGAAATTCTTCACTTCACTAAATCAAACCGGCCCAGGACCGTGAGTTTATCGATGACTTCAAATATTGGCAGTTCTTAGCATCTATATCAGATTCTTCCGTGTCTCGTCGTGAAATGGGATCATAGACCTCAGCGCTGACTCTAATGTCAACTCTACTTCGCTCGAGGGTGGCAAGAGATACGTCCAAACATAGAAGAGATTCATACTACTTGCTCTTGAATTCGGTGACGGTGATTACGAGGCCAGACACGACATAGGAGCAGAGGTTTGCATTACTGAGGAATATGGTGGACGTATCATTGATCAAGAGCGGAAATCAAGCATCATATCTGTGAATTCGGATCCGACTCCTGCCTCGAGTGATAGAAAGCTGTGGTTGATTCAGAGAAGCCTAGAGAGTTCTTAATAGCTGCCGTACTGCCTTCCTTGCGCCATGCTGTCGAATACACATAGGGTATAATTAACGCGTGCTGCTGCGAGGCAGGTGACACGGTGGGAGACTGAGCATTCTCGTTGATAAATCAGTGAGTTTTCTAAGCCGAGTTGAGCTAAAACAGGCGTTCAGTGGAATGACTCGTATACATAGAACATTGTATTGCTTCGCGGTTCGGATTGGATTGAATGAGAGTGAGGAAGAGTACGCCCTGCAGGGAACTGCGTGAGGATGATGATGATCTTCATGAGGGATTGTTTAATCTCACGCCACATGATTACGGCTGAATCGCCCTGATACTGATTCCTAACAACATTTGTATCCATCCATTTGTATTCTACTATCCTCATTCCTACTACTCTCCCTCCCGCCGGAAATCCTATAATCCTCATTACCCCGCTATATTGTACCCCATCCATATCCAGGTCTCTGCACCTCTGTCTCTCTTTTCGCTATCTTTCTAGCAGTCTGTACATGACCCCATGTCTTCCGCGCACGGACACAAGCAAACCGGCTCCGTGACCCAAAACCACAAGGCCCAGCTCGCCAATGCGTACAATGAACTTGGGAAGGAGCTTTCGTCGACCAAGGTCAAGGTCGTGGGCAATTACACTCTTGGAAAAGTCATCGGCGAGGGTGAGCACTGTCGTCTCTCCATGGCAATCAGCTGAGCGCATCCCGGACTAACCTACGTGCACCGTGCAGGAGCGTACGGGAAGGTGCGCATGGGCACCCATAGGCTCACCTCCGCGCGCGTCGCCATCAAGCAAATCCCGAAAAATATGTCCGCCGCCCTCACTCGCGAGATACATCACCACCGCCAGCTGCACCATCCCCATGTCACCCAGATGTACGAGGTCATTGCCACCGAATCATCCATCTGGATAGTTACCGAGCTCTGCTGTGGAGGCGAACTCTTTGATTACCTCGCGGAGAAGGGTCGTCTTGGGGAAGATGAGGCTAGAATTATATTTGGTCAGCTTTGTCTAGCTGTGGCGTACCTCCACGAAAATGGGATCGTCCACCGCGATCTGAAGCTGGAGAATGTGTTGCTTGATGAACGATGTCGGGTAAAGTTGGGGGACTTTGGGTTCACACGGGAGTTTGAGAGGGGCGCTTTCATGGAGACATTCTGTGGTACGACTGGGTATGCTAGCCCAGAAATGCTGCAGGGGAAACGATATCAAGGCCCTGAGGTTGATGTCTGGTCTCTCGGGGTTATCTTATATTGTCTACTCACTGGCACATTGCCGTTTGACGACGACGACGAAGCCGTGATGAAGGAGAAAATCATTCTAGGAGATTTTGAGGATCCTGCATGGCTCTCCTTAGGTTTTCATGTCACCACTTTTGTCTTTCCAGTTTGCTGACTCTTTCTACAGAAGCTCGCGAACTTATCAAGGGCATCCTCCAAAAGGACGTCACCAAGCGCCTAATGATTCCACAGATCTTTGCTCATACATGGTTCACTACCCGTAAGCTCACATATGAGCCTGACGAACCAGAGTCGGAGGAAAGACCCCAATCCACCGGGCCCGATTCGCACCACTCTTCTGAGGCCTCTGATCTCTTCCAAAACATGCACGAACTCTCCTCCTCCGCGCCGACGACTCCCGAGGAAACCAGCGATGATCCATTCGATTCTGTGCCCAGCAGCAGCGCTACAGCAAAATTTGCTCCTCTCGTTCACCACCGCAACGCAAGTGACTCTACTCTTCGCCTCGACCCTGAGGCCGTCGTGTCTAAACTATCCAAAGCGAAGCCCGAAACCGTACCTGAAGAAGAAGGCGTTGAGGCACCAACGCCTTCCCGCCCCGCGTCCCCTCCCCTCCGCCCCTACAATTCCAACAATTCTAAAGCGCCACCCACACATTCCCTGCGTACCCCAGTGCGCACAAAACGACGTTCTGTCTCATCCACTCTTTCTATCGACAATGTCTCCCCGGGCACACCTCTTCCGCAACCTACGGGTCGCGATCTCGACTTTGCCGGCCTCCTGAGCGCGCCGAGTCCCATGATCTTCTCCACCCCTCTCGAGCGGGACCTCCTGAACTCGCTGAGCACCCTGGGCTTCGATACGGCGCAAATCGTGCACTCGGTCCTAACGAATGCGTGCGATGCCGCGGGGGCGGTGTGGTGGATGCTCCGGAAGAAGGCGGAGAAAAAAGAGGTGGATGGGGAGGAGGCGCTCGTTTCTAGCCCGGTTGCGACTGATACGGAGGCAGAGCGGAACAAGCTGAAGGGGAAGGGGAAGGAGAAGGAGAAGGGCGAGGTTGGTGCAGAGAAGGAGAAGGAGAAGCCGCGCAAGAAACGTGGGAAAGTCAGTGTTGGGGTACAGGCAGACTTGGGGGGGCAACTGAGTTTGGCAAGGTCGGCGCCCCAGCTGGCCTTTGTGCCTCCCACCCCTACATTTACTCGGCCAATGACGCCTCCGAGACCTGTTTCTCCGTCGAGGACGCCTATGCTTTCTCCATCGTCGTCCACTGTCGCGGATCTATCTTTAAGATCGCATCCCTCTACACCTGGAGGCAGCGTAAAGGATAAGGAACGTGAGGGTTCCGGGTCGAAGGGCAGGAAAGCGAGATCCGGGAGCGTGAGCATCATGCAGCGCGCGACAACGGCGCTCGAGGCGGCGGGGCTGGTGCGGAAGAAGAGTTCGGAGGCTGTGAAGGAGGAGAAGGACCGGGAGCGGTCGAAAGATATTGAGCGGGAGAAGAGGATAGCGAGCGGGGAGGAACCGAGATCATCGCATGGTAGTGGTACCAGCTCCAGGCTGACGAAGACGCCGCCGTTGAAGGCTAAGGACAAGGACAAGGACTATAGCTTGCCGTCGACACCACCTTCGAATGAGTTGAGCCATGCGGTACCTCAGATTTCGGGGTCGCCCTGGGTGATGGCGGAAGGGAGAGAGTCCCTTGGCCAGCCGCAGCTTACGGTTCAGACAGATATGTCGCAGTCGCAGAGCGCGCCCAACTTCTCGACGGACGCTACCCCCACTGCGAAGCCACCCGTAGGTGCCAACAAAAACCGCGCCAATCTACTTACGGCCTTCCGGTTGTGGTTCAACGAGGATCGGAAGGGGAAGCGGAAGGAGCTAGCCACTGCTGGGACATCTCCGAATGGCACTGCGCATATGTCCTACAGCCGTCCTGTCGGGCAGCAGTACAATACCAAGCGGAGGGGTAGCGGGTCCGGGAACAAGTTTGGCTCGAGGGGAGGCACGCACAGAACCCAGAGACCGTCGTTATCGTCTAGAAGGTCGAGCAGCGTCAATTCCCGTCGGTCTTCGGGCACGAGCGCACAAATGATCGTGCTCGATTCACCTCAGGTGCCAGCTCGAAGATCATTTGGTAGCCACACACCGAACTCGGAGCGGGGAGACTACTCTTCGCGTCCCTCGTCTATTCGCAGCATCTCCATGCAGCCCCGCCATCGCAAGTCCCCATCAGCGAGCTCTGCAGGCTCGGCATCGCATTTCCGGGCCGCGTCGCCCATGCAGCAGTCCAAGTACCACCGCCGTGCAGGTTCTGGCTCGTCGACGAAGGTGGTACGGCAGAACGTGGCGCGGCCTCTGCATGTACGCTCGAACTCCGCGGCTTCAAGCATCCATTCCCCACCTTCTTCCCGTCCGACGTCGTTTTATGATCCTTCAGAAAGCGATGTCCCGCGAACAGCGTCGCCTTACAGGAGCCGTTCGAGGAGATCGACAGATGACTCCCGACGTAATGGGAATAGTAGCGGCAGCAGCAGCACGACGTTCATCGCTCAGAAGCGCCAGGGTCCGTTCATGAGCCCAATCACAGGGCGCTCGAGCTGGAAGAAAGCGTGGGGCTTGGAGCCGCCTGGGTGGCAGTCGCGCAGTGTGCATCTACCTGTGGAAGTGCTTGCCATTTCACCCGCGACAGAGCCGACGTCTATCAGGGACGTGTTTTCTGGCCGGCAGAGTCTTAGTCTCGGCGATGAGAGCGACTGGGTGGACGAGGACGATGACATACCCGCGTTCGCAGGAGGGCTGGGGCAAATGGGGACGTCCGTGCCTACATCATCGGCACCAGGAACACTACATGCTGAGCCTACTGTAACGCTTTCTCCGGCACCGAGAGGCCACCGTTCGTCCAACAGTAAGCGGATGAATAAGACTGGCGGGTCTTCTGGTTCTGGAAGACAGAAGGCAGGACATTCACCTGTCGAACGCGTCTCGCCATTGCCAATGGATAGTTCTTATGAATCTAATGAAAGCAGGACAGGAAGAAGAGCTCTTCCTACCGGGCGGTCTGGGCCTGCATTCCGACATCCCATACAGGAGGAGGACGAAGGCGAAGAGGAATAGGTGATACGGCCTCGACTGTGACTCATTTTCGTTCTTTCTGCACTCTATGTCCATTTTCTTATTCCGTTCTTGAGCATGAACTTTTGAACGATTACTGTCCTTCCTTTTATTTATCCACCCTACGCACATGTAAACTAGTTCTATTAGTTCTTTTGGATGACACTTCGCTTCAGATACCCCACCGCCTCCCGTATACTACATAGCACATATATATATTGTTTTATTATTTGCATGTTCTTCGAGAGCTCGCGAATGCAGAGTCAAACGATCATCACGATCCAAGACTCCAAGGACCGAAAGTAAATATGCAAATAAAGCCAAACACGACTTTCCTTCATTCCCTTGCCAAAAGCCTGAACCCGTTGCACAAAATGGCGGAAATTGCGGCACCAGCGCCCTCAATACCCGATGCCATGCAGGGCGTGCTTTCAACTGAGACCTCTGCGCCTGCAGAATCCGCAGAAAATCCTCCGGCACCGGCGCCAGAAGAGGAGAAAGCGTGCGAGACGCTATATATTCAGAATCTGAATGAGAAGATCAAGCCAGAGGGTTAGCCTTGGTCGCGTTTGTATCCAGATTACCTGATGAACTAACTTTATTATATGTGGTTCAGTATTAAAAGCCTCGCTACGTGGTCTGTTCAAGTCATACGGCGAAGTGTTGGACGTAGTCGCGCATAACAACCTGCGCATGCGTGGGCAGGCGTTCGTGTCGTTTGAGTCACCGGATATCGCGAAGAAGGCTATGAAGGATGTGCAGAGGTTCCCTTTATATTCGAAACCAATGGTGTGTCACCATTTCGTTCTCTTTGCCGTGTGCTATTTCGTTGACTTGGCTGCGCTATACAGCAAATATCATTCGCAAGGTCACGGTCAGACGCAGTAGTGAAGAAGGTTGACGCACAACACTTTGACGAGCACAAGAAGCAGAGAGAGGAGCATAAAAGTACGTGTCTATGACGCTTCTGCCTGCATTAGCCTAACCTGACACCGCTACTTTGCAGAGAAAACACGATACACCAACCCTCTGAAAGAGAAGTTCCGTGCCAAGAGATTGGCTGCAGAGAGTATGCCTCTCCTTTTTCTCCTGATTGTATAACTAATGTTATTAACTAAACCCAATCTACAGTCGATGGCGGTGCAGCAGCTCCAGCCCCCAAACGACCGAATGTCCAGATGCCGGACGAGTACCTTCCCCCGAACAAGATTCTTTTCCTGCAAAATCTCCCGGAGAGCGTTACGAAAGATCAACTCATGGCATTGTTCTCTCAGTATGTCTTTCCCTTTTCCCCCATCCTTTCTTCCTTGTTTATTTTAGGTTCTGGTACTCATGCATCTCTTCGTCGACTACAGATACCCGAACCTTTACGAAGTTCGTCTCATCCCGACAAAACGGGACATTGCGTTCGTGGAGTACATGGACGAGGGCAGCGCGGGTGTGGCGAAGGATGCGCTGCACAATTACAAGCTGGATGGGGAGAACAAGATAAAGGTGCATCAGCACCCTGTATTATTAACCGTGTCCCCACTGACTGTATTCCCCCGTAGATTACGTTTGCCAGGAAGTAGCATCTTCTCGAGGCCCACTCTGCATCTTTTTTGTCTACCGGTATATTGTCTGTAAACTTATGTAATGATTGTAAGATTCCGAGTCTTTTTCTCTCCTGCGCACACTGCGACCTTCGATTCATTCAGGCTGTGGCCTGCTCGAGCACTCAGGCCATAGGATTGGCCTCGTAACTCGAAGCACACTTCTGTTCTCTCGAGATTTGCATCACTTTGATGATCTCATTATGAGGGCTTGAGCTTCAATATCAACGACTGGCTAACTGGGAGAGAGGCAGAAGATGGCAACACACTAGATGATATGCAATATACCGAAGATCGAAGCTTTCAGGAATATTACAGAAATATGATATAGCGTTGCCAATGTCACCACCACAGGTCAAAGTTATCTGAAGCAACGACTACGTGCGTCACTGGTGCATTGCGGTCAAAGTTTGAACAGATTTTGACCGTCAACATCTCTGTCTTCAAGGCGCTCAAAAGTTAAGCTAAATAGGTCACCGGTTAACCGGCGGTGACAGTTTACAATGTCTATTTGGTTGACACGGATTTTCCAAACAATGGTGCCTTCCACGGTGATCAACTTGAACGGGAGGTTGCGATATGATTAAAGTACTATCTCGGCCTCAGATTTTCCTCACCGACTCTTTCACTTCGATGCATTCGTAAACTTCACTGCCGACGCTTCATTCTAATCTCTAGCCATATGCACTGTTCTATATGTTCATGCGGTGGCGACGTTTCATCCAATACTGAATACTTAGGTATAACGTATACCCGACGAAAATGAGACCCGAGGAGTATGCCCATGCGATTAGTTATGGCGCCCTGTAAGTTGCATCCAGAGTTTCAAGCAAAATTTTCTGATGAAGTTGTGTTTTGCACAGTGTTTCAAGGCCCCACAGCTTATATTTGGCATCAGTAGTGCTCTCAGGAAGTTCCGCTAGGGTCGCAGAGGCCTCTCTTTAAAGTGCTACGGATTTCCCAAGGCACATATTACTAGTGAGCCATTCCAATTTCCTTCCCTGCCTCGACTTCCGAGTTCATCATGTCTCTTCTTCCGATCTTCCCTGGAGACGCCTACTCTCTGCTTTCCAACAACAACCTCACTCAACATGTAACAGTTTTTGTTGGGGTAGTCATTTCTGGTGTCTTAGACACGAGTCTACTCGAACAAAAACATCACGAACTCGTCCATCTCTGGCCCGTGCTTGGCGGAAAACTCGTCAAGCATACCACACCATTTTCGTTTACGGCAGGTGAAACCGTGGACTTCCGCTCACGAAGCCTTTCCTCCTCTTTGCAGGATGCAATCCCAGCTGTCGGATTTGACCCCGCCAAACCATCACGGGTTCAGCCTGTATATCACACCATTTCCTCCTCCAGCGATGCGCTATTCCACTTTGATGCAATGTCTCGGATCAATGCGCCCGTGGATAACCTCTTCGCCCTGCGCGTGACGACGCTGACGGACGGTACTCTCCTCGGGTTCCGGCTCCCGCACCATCTTGTGGATGGGCAGAGTATGTACGACGTGATCAGAGCTTACTGCGACCTCATAAGCGGACGTGCAATTCCAAAGCTCATTCTTCCTTTCGATGTTACCACTCCTTTTTCCACGCTTGTGCAAGGCGATGATGTTCTCCCGGCGTCATGTGCTAAGGATGCACTTTACGTGCATCCAAGTGAGAACTACGCTTTGGGTATTATGGAGTTGTTAAAATATATCGGCAAAGCGCTGTATACAAGTACCGCTTCTAAAGTCGGTCTTGGAGATCGAGAGGAAGAGCGGTATATACACCTTTCTGGGGAGTTTGTGGATGAAATGAGGAAGGATTGCCAGGAGGAGCTGGGACGGGCAGGAGCGGAAGGCCAGCTGGAGGAAGGAGCCGGCTTAGAGCTGACAAGAAATGATGTTATAACCGCGTGGTTTTTACAGGTCTGTTCGGCTTTCCTTAACCATTCTTATCCAAACACTAACTTGAAGCTGTCATTTAGTGTGCTTATGCTCAGGTCCCAGGCGACTCCGGCCCTCTAGATCTCATGTACACCTTCAACTACCGTTCTGTTCTCCCCTCACCCTCGGCTGGAACCAACTACCTTCATAATAGCTATTATAGCATCCGCACACACTTCCCCTCCCTCGCGACATTCAAAACCCTGCCTCTCTCCCGAATCGCGCTCGCCATTCACCTTTGCTGCATCCGGAACAAGCAGCCTTCTGCCGTGCGTGCCTCACTTGCGTTCTTGGAGGAGAACGCACGCACCGTCATTGGTCCTGTGCCGCCAGGGGGCAGAGGCGATTTCTTGGCCAACGTCAGTGCATGGACGACGTTCGGGTATAATGACCTGGACTTTTCTGCTGCCCTGAAGGGAGAGGGAGGGCAGGCAGGAGCTGGAAAGGTCGTGTTTACGCATCCTTACACTGCTTTACCATTGGGTATAACAGCGAAACCATTTGCGATAGTGTTGAAGGACGGGAATGGGGGATATTGGTTGAAGGCCAATTTGTGCATGGCTGGCTGGAAAGGTTACGAGGGATGTTAGCTGCGTATTATACGGTTTCATGTAGTAAGATTATGGATTTGTATGTTTTGAGGCAAGGGAGCGGACAAAGGAAGGACGGTCAATGATGTTATTCAAAGGTTCTCGCCTAATGCGGGTTGCGTTTGATTATATTTTCAGACTTCCCGCCCAGCACTATGCGCGACTCTGCCGTCGTCGAGTACGATGGACCATACAACGAGCACCTCCCTACTTGAGATCCAGAAAGGCTCGCCGATGCAAAGTAAACGCCCGTTCCTAGTGCGAGGATCTATTTTCTGCCCGCAGGCTCACGGTGATTGCGTCGGGATGATGCCAAATTGCTGTCAACCCTCCGCTGAATTCACCAACTCACGCTTTCTTTTCTTCTCTAGCACTACAACAGTGACAAAACATCCATCGGCGGGGGATGCTCGTGGCTACCACATTTCGCCCGCCCGAATGTGCCGGAATGAGACATGGTGAAGAGCAGCAGTTGGCCTCACGCGCTCGAGGCCGTGTCGGACCTGGATGGAAATAGACGGTTAGGTAGAAAATGAATGCGCGACTTCACGACGGAGGAGTTGGGATTGATAGACCCCGTCTAAATTCGAAAGTAGGACTCGCTCATTACCGTCCTAACAGCCGGTGCCTGTAGGAGGACATAGGGCCCTTGAACCAGCAGCGTCTACAAGTGCGCGGATTCTGCTGAGAGCGGCTCTATCCTGAAGTGAGATATAAGTGCGAGTCCATCAGAAATAACAAGGAGAAAACGATGACGACTGTCCGCATAGTATCAGGACGTTGCTCTATTAATTCAGCAGTTTCCGCCCGTAGTTGAGTGACGGTCTGCTGAAGGGTCCGGATGCTCTGCTAAAGGGTCTCTTCTGTCTCTGCTAGAGGGCCTTCTGGCTGTTCCTAATAGTCTCGAGTCGACTCAAAATCACATTGGTGGAAAGAGGGTCTTCGACAGAGACTGGAGTGTCAGTGCCTGTTTAAATAATGGCGCAAGATTGAATGAAACAGGAAGAGAATGGCGGCACATATACGCGCTAGGAGTCTTCGTTTTCTTTCCCTGCTTTCTTCTTACGATTCGATGTGCTAGCAGAGGGTCCGGGTTTTGCTATGAGAATCCAGGTTTTGTTGGGCACGCAGTGCCATTAATTCGTCAGTGGTTTTAGACAGCGGAGTCATGATCAAAGAGGGTGTGCTTCCAGGGAGCTAAGCGGCATAATATCCGAGGGATCTGTAGTTGAAGTCACGAAAGGCATTCAACTGTTGAGGAAGACGAGAAAAAAGTGCCAGGATAAAAGTTAGTGCACTCCGGATCTAGCTCAAATTCGGGTGCACCTCGCTAGGAACGGATGTGAGCACCCAGGTGCTCCAGCGCCAGCTCTTTTACTCCTGATACTGTAGTGGACTGGGGAAAAGAAAGAGTTTTGATTCGCCATAAATGGTGGCGACGTTGCAGTAGTTTGATATGGTAGTAAAAAAGGTTCCCGCCTAATGCGGATTGCGCCTGATTACGTTTGCAAACATCCCGCCCAGCACTGTGCACGACGTCGCCACATTCAAGTGCGACGGACCAGACAACAAGCAGCTTCCTACTCGAGACAATATGTCTCGGAGACCCAGAAAGAGCCGCCGATGCAAGGTAAGCGCCCGTCCCTGGCACCAGCTTCTATTTGTGCCCTTGTCGGGGTGATGCCAAATTGCTGTCAACTTTCACGAAATCTACCAACTCATGCATTTCCATTCTTCTCCAGTGCTACAACGATGACAAGACTCCCATCGGCAGGGGATGCCCGCGGCTACCGCAGACGTGCCATTTCGTCCATCCAGACGAGCCGGAATGGGATACGGCGGAGAGCAGCAGTTGGCTTCGCGAGCGGGAGGAGCTATCGGAGCTGATGGAGAGTGGCCACTACGATCCCAGACGGGTGAAGGGGATCACATCGGATGAGCTGGAACAGTTAGTTCGTCTCCGGGATCGGAGGTTGGAATACTTGGACTCGGATAATATGGACGACGAGGACGACTTCGATGCCCATTATCAACTCAGCAAGACGCAGCAGCCGGCGTCGGTTGGGGGGCGTAGGGTTGCACCAGTGGTGTTTACGAGTGCGCGCACCCAGGTGCCTGCCCCTGCGCCAGCTATCCCCGTACCCTCACCGTCACAAAGCGCACCGGCACCAATAAGTCAGCGCGATTCTGTCGGCAGCCATATCATCGAGCCTCCCGGCACCCCTCCCCGTCCTAGCACAAGGACTCCTCCACTCGCGATGCGGACTGAGGCACCCCAGCAGACCCAGGCCCCTGCCATAGCGCAGCCACGGCCCCTCAAACCTAAAGACCCCCGCCTCGCGCGCCTGCCGCTAGTGAAAGCCACCCCGCCCGTGTCGGCTGGTTCACGACGCGCCCTGCCGCGGCTGTCCATCTCCTCCACAGTCTCGGCCTCCACACCTGCGAATGCGGAAGCCACGCCTCAGCCGAGCGTAGAGACCTCCCGATCTCCCAGCGCGATGCCCAACGGGAAGCCCAAGCGCGAACACGAAGAACTGGAAATCATCCAGCCCACACCGAGAAGAAAGACAAAGCCCGCGAGTGCAGAGGAGCGGGCGCTGTGGGACGAGAGGATTCGGTGGGCCTTAGTTCTTGTTCCCTTTCGCAGTTAACTGATACACGACACTTCACTATTAGACTGCTACAGGACACCATAAGCACGCACAACTCGCTCGCCGCCCTCCCCACCACTTTCGAGGTCCTCCCTTTTATACACCCTGCCGTGTCCGACGCGTCCACTCCGCCCGCCGACGATCCCGAATCCATCGAATTGCGCGCCCAGCGCGCGGAAGCGAAACACGCGTACGAAACCGCGCTCGCTGCGTACCTCTCCTCCAACGCATGGCCGTTCTCGGCAAAGGAGATGGAGGTGCAGGTAGGGATGAAGCGGCAGCAACGGGAGGCGGGGAGGGCGGTGGGGGAGCTGAGGGGCGTGGTGGAGAATATTAGGGGGCTCGTGCTGGATGAGCGGTGGAAGGGGCCTGGGGGGAAGGTGAGGCCGCCGCCAATGCTGCAGGAGGGGATTGGGCGGGGAGAGGGGAATGAGGAGGAAGAGAAGGAAGAAGAAGTGGATGAGAAGGAGATGCAGATGGTGCTCGATCCCGAGCTGGCTGCCCGCCTGTCTCCCTCATTCACTAAACAGAGCTCCTTCTCTCCCCCACCTGCTGCTAATACCACGAGGGGCGTGAAGCGCCGCCGACCCCCCTCCGAAGAACCGCTTCCCCCACCCTCATTCTCTGTGCCCCCGCTCTCACGAGTACCCTCCAGGACGACGCCTCTTTTCCTCCCAGACGACGAAGACGAGCACGCGCGTCCCACCACATCCTCACCCCAGCCCAAACCTAAATTCAAGCAGGAACACAAGCCGAAGCCCGCCCCGCCGCCGCCCCCGGAAGCGGATGCAGCGTACACACACCTGACAGACCTGGACGACGTGCTGTCGGTTCTGCATAATGTGCTGGTGGAGAGGGAGCACGAGCGCGGGATGGAAGTGGAGAGGCTGGTGGGAAAAAAGGTGCGCGCGGCGGTGAGGGCGGAGAAGGGGAAGGTGAAAGGAATGAGGAGAGCACGGGATGGGGAGGGGGTGGAAGTGGGAGATAGGGAGGAGGGGGAAGGGGGAGAAAGGGAAGAGGAAGATGAAGGCGCGATGCTACAAGCGCTCGAAGCGAATATTAATGCAACGGGCGTGCAGCTTGAAGAGCTTGCAGGTGAAGTGGGCAATTTGATTGAGCGCACGGGGGAGATGGAGGAGGGTGTGGCGCAGGTGAGGGCGCATGCGCAGCGGGAGGGGGAGTGGGAGTGGCGCTTTGGAGATGTGAGTTACCTTTTCTCTAACTCTCCTATTCTATGTCATATGATATGCTAATTCTGTCCGAACAGATGGAAGCCCGCCTTGCCTCCTTAACCTCCGCACACACTTCAACAGAACGCACCCTCACCGCTCTCACCGCCGCTGTGCATGCGTACACCACTTCCTCCTCACCCACCCCTCCGCTGCCTTCGCCTACGCCTGACCCCATCCCGGCTTTCGACGCGCTCCTCCCCCTCCTCGCGCCGCATATCAAGCAGACCCTGCAGGCGCACGCGCAGCCGCTCGTGGACGCGTTCGTGAAGAACGTGCAGGGGGGCGTGAAGATGCGCCAGGCGAACACGTATGCGAGCGTTTGGGGAGTGCTGGAGGACACGAGGCGGGTGGTGAGTGCAGTGGTGAAGACGGCGGGGGTGGAAATGAGAGGGAAGGGTCCAGGCGGGGCTGGGGAAGGGAGGTGATGTATGGGGTTGGGGCGCATTTTATTTTAGGATATATACATTGGATTACCTGCGCGGCATACCTACGTTACGGAGGGATTCTTTTAGTGTTGTCTGTCAAGTGTTATAGCTCTTGTACACCATTTACTTGCAGATACATAATTGTGTACAACATGCTCGTCAAAATAATTTTGAAGGCAGGAAGCCATACGGTTGGGTCTCTTTCCTGTCGTTGGGCTGGTGGCCTTGCTTTCCTACCATAACTCGAATTTAAGGTGATTACATACTGGAGTCTCGTACTAAAGCTATGCGAAAAGTCACCTAACTGATTTCTGTGACATTGAATTGCTTTCGTGCACATCATATAACAGTCGTAGGCTGAAGGTTCCCTACAAGTATTGAAGTCTGGAGCTAGTACGTTCTATTTCTTTGTGTAAGCATTCATCCGGGATATTGGTTCGAAATGACCGTTCATTGGCTCTGCATGTTCTGGGTGATTATCTTTTTAAGCTCGACGTGGTTGCTGGAACAATAGTGTATGTACTTCGATTCAGGAGGATAATGAAGGACGGCGGGAGTCTGGAACCGCCGAATATGACCGTGAAGCGCGGTTCGGTGAGCCTAAGGCTTGGGCGGGAGAGGGCTGGGCCGTTGTGTCTTGCCATCCTGCAGACCACGGTATGACTGTTTGCACATTGATTGTTTCAACTTTTCGCAAATACGGTGGGATGTCCAGATGTGGGGATGGTGTCAGAATGGGGGAAGAGACAATTACAGTCACCGGGGCAGGCAGAGGGTCGATATTCCGGAGACATTCAAGAAGACTTTCTCTTAGCCACATACAGCCGTCATATAACCACCCAAAGAAAGGGACACGCATCACATAGTCGTAACGCCCACATATGCCCATCTGCTGGGTTGGGATGCCATAGTCAACAAAACACGCTGTATGGAAGCGCTGACAAAAGATCAGGATAAAAGGCACGCAAATTATGAGAATGGGGTACAAATACTCCGCAGGCCATTCAGTGCTTGGCTAGAACGGGTCAGGTAATAGTGCGATGACTGTGAGACGAAAATAGTAAGTTTTGAATGCGGCCATTTCGAGATGTAGAATTTCTTACTGAAACGAAAAGTTAAACACAGCAACTTGATATGTTCTACCAGGAAATGCAAGTGATGGTCAGCCAAGCAATTCCGGAAGAGTATTGGTAAGGATAAAAGCGATAGAAAATTGATAGCGGATATCGCGGCAAATGGATACCAGGAAGGTAACATCGACAGAATGGAGCAGTCGAGTGGGACAAAAAAATTTAACATGAAGACGATGACATTCGTGGCATGGTAAAGCTTGTGCTGCCACGCGGTTCCAAACGAGCTTTCCTGCGTATCTGTGCGTATGGAACTCAGCATCGATGTCGCATTTTTTGTGTGCTGCATAGGACCGACAATTAGTCATGGATGATAGAAGACTGTGCATGAGATATTCTAATCACATATTTAACCCAAGTTGGAAGCATTGTGCCACCGCAAGATGATGTTGTGGCTAAGGGTGAATTCATAAAAGGTGTCATTAGCTTGTGTTGATGTGTAAAGGCTTTCTATGTCTCGTATGTCTCGGAACTTCTGAGTCAGATAGAGTAGCTTTTACATAATAGGCTCTATGTGGCGCGAGGAAATAATAAATATAAATAAATAACGCGAAGGTTTGGACGCGACGTCTCAACCTGCACTGCACCATTTCCGTCCATTAAAATCCATAGCACATCGTACAAATGAACATACGTGAGTCTAATATTGTTTCCATTGTGATGTTATAGCATGCCCTTGTCCTTGATGTGACCGACCTGGTTTCCAATGGGCAGCATCGTTGAGACGCTCTACGGCCGCACCACAGGCCACCCCTGCACCTACAAATACCATCCACGAGAACCTAGAAGAAAGCGAGAACATAGAAGAGGGATGTTTCTGCGGTTTTCAGTCCTCGTCCAACTCTAAGCTGTATCGGCGTCTTCAGCCTCATGCACACAACGAACGGAGATCTCCCACAAGAACCCCTGTAACAGTTTGCATGAAGAACGGAGTATATGCCTGCATAAATGCACTTAATATTGCTTTTATTTTATTTTCAACGCCAAATTCTAGCAACGAGAACCCTTCTCCACCTTCCTTCGGCAATGCACCTTTCACTTGGAGCAAAAGCTCACTGCTTTCGTCTGATCTGAGTTTTCTGATCCTCACAGCTATCACGATTGCCACTACCGTTTTTCTACCTTTGATTTTCTACTCATCCCTATGCTCTAATCCTTTTCACTTCATGATCGAACACCTCAAGGTGCTCGCGTATTTCTTCAACATTTGTAAGTGCTCAATGAGGTCTACTGCCTGTATCCAGTACTCATCACTGTTTCCTTATCTATAGTTGTGTATCGCCTGCCTAGGTTTTCCCCAGGTCCTAACAACGAATCTGGCTATTATGCATCGTTTTTGGCCGTCTCATTGTTACTTGCAATTCTTGTTGTGGTGACCAGCCAAATTTTGCATACAGCCCTGTTTCATATGTACGGGGTGCGGCAAGAAGATTCGGTCAATATAGTGCAGCGATTAATATGCTCTGCTGCGCATGGTGCATGCATGCTCCCAGTGCAATCACTGTATGCGGGCCAGTTTGGAGGGTCCTGCCTCTACTCGAGATCCTCGCCGCCTGGTGGCTCTAATTATCGTCGGCCAACCACTCCCCACTCTGCCGCTGCCCATCCCTACTGCACCACTGCCTGTCTCCACTACCTCGCCGCCTCTTCCCCGTACCATTCCAACAGCAGCGCCTCCTCATCTGAATCCCGCCAATCAAGCTCAAGGCCTATCGTCGTCATTCAATTCATCTGCATCCCGCCCTGGATCATCAAACACGAGGTTTGTTTTGAATGGTGATAGTGCACTGACTCATGTTCTGGGCGGTAATGTCATCTCATTCTTTATGACAAGTCTTCATGTCTCATCATCACTGGTACGTTCCACGACGGCTATTCATCGACAATTGGCTGATTATGTGTTCCTAGACTATAATTTTATTCTTTTATAGATGCATCTGATGATAGTGTCTCTAATGAGGGCAATGCGCAAAGCCAGCAAGTCACGACTTAGAAGAATTATGAGCTTATTTTACAGGCATACTGCCGGCTAGTACTGCTCTGGGGTCTTTTGATCCAGACTTTCTGTTTCCATTAAATCCCGCCTCCTCCCGCCTCTCTTATGCTTTCAGACGTGCCTAATCCGCAATCCCCCTATATTATAAGTCCTCAGAAGTATATTGTTGCTCGGGATAATATCCATAGCCATGTAGTTCCTCCCCAAAATACCTGACACTAATGAATATTGCGTCGTCATTGGAATGATATGTGTAACATTCGGAGTCGCTAAGGTAAGCGCGCCCCTTACGATGACCGGGCAATAATACATGTCTGGGCACTGTTGATGCATGAGAGCGGGATGCGTGTCCCTAAGCGGTAAGTTGTGTATACGATATACTTGCAGATACATAATTTGCATACAGAATACTCGTCAAAATAATCATAAAGGCTGGAAGCCAGATGATTTGGTCCCTTTCTTGTCGTTGGGCCTGTGGCCTTGCTTTCATACCATAACTCGATTTTATGCTGGACTCTCATGCTGAAACTTTGCGAAAAGCGGCTAAATCTCATTCCTCTGACCTGTCTCTGACGTCGCGTTGCTTTCGCGTACATAGCATAGCAATTATAGGCCAGAGACTCCCGACAAGTACTGGGCTTTAGTGCTAATGCGCTCCATTACTTGGGTTGAGTACTCGTCTGGGAGATTGATTCGAAGTGACTCATGAGCGTATACCTTGACTCTGTATCTTCTGGATGATTATATTCTGAAGCTTAACGTGATCCCTGGAATAGAATGTTTCAATTTCAGGAGGATGGAGAAGGACGACTGGATTTGAAACAGCCGAATATGATGGCGGGCCAACGTTGGATGGGCGTAAGGACTGGATGGGAAAGGGCTGAATGATTACATTCATCAAGGCACATTGTCTCTCAATAGGTTCCGGTAGCCATTCAAGAATGCATTGCCGGGAAGCCATAGACTTGTCATAGAGTCATCCAAAGAAAACGCGGCGTGACACGTAGATTCCATGCAGACCCATAAAATACGCCATATCGAGGTGTCCAAGACGTACTATAAATCCACGACAGTAGCTGTACCGATTGGATAGGTAAGCTCCGTACGCCATACATCCATTCTAACCCACGGGTCAGTGGTTTGGGCCAACTATCATGTCGGCGAAATAATAAGTTTCAGTGAATGCGACCATTCCAGGGTGGAGCTTACTCATATGGAAAGTGAAGCTTGGCAGCTTGACATGTTCGGGGGGAATATGTAGGAAATGTTCAGCCGAGCAGGCATAGAAGATTGTGGGGAAGAAGAGGTTCGATAGGAAAGTGATACAGCCCATCACAATAGAGGGCACCGAAAAGGTAGCGTCGAGTGGGAAGAGAAAGGATAACACGATGAGAGCCATATTCGCGATGAGCTAGCCTGCGTTCAGCCACGCGATTTGGGTAGATGAGGCGGTTTGTGGATCTAGGCGCCGGGATCCCAGCATGCCATTCTCTGCATCCTGAATAATAGATAGGTCCAGTATTCAGCAATAGAAGCATGGCATGGGATACTCTACTCACATTTTCTACACAGGCACTTGGACTTTGCTCTTCACCAACTCCCCAACCAACGCACAGCAAGAATCAAGTACAACTTCAACAGACAGTTGAACATACCAGTGTACCTCAGGCCGTGGCGAAGGAAGAATGGAGATGATGGAGGCAAGTTTCTGTTCGATATGCATAATAACGATGCAAGATACGGATAATATCGTTATGACGCATTATTGCATCCAGACGCGACTCCTCCGTGCGCCAAAAATCCTCGGTGGAAACGGGTAGTTTACGACGCGTCCTTGCAAGGATGGCCGAACTGGTTCTGCGAGTACCCTCCCTATGACGTCCTGCGAGTTATCGAGACTGCCAAATGCAATGACAATTTGGTGTGACAGGGAACTCAGCGATCTAGGGCAAGACTATACGCACTCCTTGAATTCCACGCACTTACAGATATTATTCGTGAAAGCCAATACAAAACTAGCGGTCGACATTTTCGTGGCCTTTCCAGCCAGTCATAAGCATATTAATCCTCAGCCAATATCCTCCCCTGCCACCCTTCAGGATCATCGCTGAAGGCTTGGAAGTCATGTCCATCGATACCGCGGAATATGGATGGGTAAACCACCCGACCACTTCCTGTCTGCCTATCCTTCAGGGTCGCCAAAGAGTCCAGCCTGTTATACTCAAACGTTGTCCATGGAGTCACCGGCGGGAGGAAGCCTGTCCTCATGCTAGGGATTGGCGTGAGGAGGGCACTGGCGTTTGCCTCCCAGAACTCGAGCGCGGCACGCACTGCGGAAGGCTGCTTATTGAGAATGCAGCAGAGGCGGATGGCGAGCGCGATGCGAGGGGCGGGAAGTGCGCGCATATGCCATAGGCGTTATTGTGCAGATGTATGGTACCAGGGGAAGGAGGTGGCAACGCAGGACGGTAGTTGAAGATATATAGGAGGTCTACAGGACCAGAGTCGCTCGCTGTATGAGCGTATGGACGCTAAGAGATGACTTGTCAAAGGATCGCTCAAAGTGAAAGTCAAAAAAAAAAAAAACATGCCTGCATGAACCAAGCACGGATGGTACAGTTCTTGGTTAGCTTCAGACCCGCTCCTTCCTCTAGCTTGCCTTCCATCCCTGCTCGGTCGAGCTCCTCTTGGCAATCCTTTCTCAGTTTTTCCACAAATTCCTCGGATAGATGAATGTAGCACTCTTCAGTGCGTTCCAAAAGGCCAACTTTGGAAGCCAGGGCGTTAAAGAGCTCTATCCCGACAAACTTTACGGGCCACAGTCTGCCAAGGGCATAGTTCTCCCTGGGATGTAAGTATGACGCGTCTCTCGACACTGATTCTGGGAGTACGCCGTCTCCTTTAACAAGCATGGACAATGGTGGTAGTATCCGGTGGTGGCACGAGCACTAGGATGCCCACCCTATAGAGTAAGCCGCAGTAAGCGCTTATCGCGTCGAAAGTACTTTGCCCATCTACGAAATGATGTGCGGCCCGGAAACCGAGTAGCGTGGCATCCGTGAGCGTAGTTACTCTAACGGTGAAGAGATTATCTACCGGAGCCAGTAGGAGCGAAATGGTGTCGAAGTGGAATATGGAATCACTGGAAGAGGAGAGCTTGTAGTATACCGGTTGATCGGGAGTAGGACTGGTGGGGTCGAGCCCGAGAGATGGGAGTGTTTCCTGCAAAGAGGAGAGGGTCCGGGAACGGAAGGCAATGATTTCCCCAGTGGTGAAGGAGCAGGGTAATGTGCTCTTGATGTGCTTCCCTCCGAGTGCGGGCCTTAGTTCATGATGCTCCCTCTCTCTAGGAGTTCGGTATCTAGGACGCCAGAGGCTATCAATCCGATAAAGACTATTACAGTCTGTGTCATGATATTGTTAGTTAGGACAGAGCAGGTATCTGGGAAGACCGAAGACGAAGACATCTTAGACGGCGAAGATGAACATGGGAGAAAGCTCGGATGACGCACGAAGTTATATTTAGTCGTAATCGACTTCATGTATCAAGAGCGATGGCCACATGCAGACGATCGATCCCGATGGCCTTTAGATAGGAATACGAGGGCTTCGATTGCGAGACAAAGACATCCCAATTTGAAATGAATGGTGAATTCATGGGTAAATTGGAATGCCTGAACATTGCCAGAGATGATATCGTTTGCAACTTTAATTCACTCCGGAGAAGTTGAGCATGGTCACGGCGCTAAAACATTGCAGTCCGGTCCTCCCATTAAGATATTAGGAAAAGGAGGAGGTTGATGCTGTCGTAGAACATAAGTTTGCTTAGGTATTGTAGTCCAGCAAGCGCTTCTTGAAGTTGACGGCGGAAGGTTCGGAGCCCGAGGAAGTTAGGGACCTGGTTCAAAGCGGAGTTGTTGTTTGGTCCCCGCGTCAACGCGTTTGGTGATTTCCTCGAAACCAATCAATGACAAATTCTTGGACTGAGATGGAGGAAAATATTGACCTTGCACGTTCTAGCCCACGAGCCAAAAAAACTGACATATTTACCGCTCAGATATGTCCTCTGCATTAGGGAAGAGGAAGGAACGAGAGTCAGATATCGCTGAAAACATAGCTCATGGGTAAGGCAAGCACTTTGCTTATGGCTCCGCGTCCTTGCTAACTTTTACGGCTTTTGTAGGTCAACTTTGTTTGTTTCTAATCTGCCCTACACGGCGACTTCTGTCGATCTACAAACACTATTTTCCGATATCGCACCCGTTCGATCCGCGTTCGTGGTCACTGAGCAAGGAACTGGCGTCTCGAAGGGTGTTGGATACGTTTCGTTCGCAATCAAGGAAGACGCAGAGGTTGCGTTCGAAAATATAAGTAAGGAGGGTATTGTGCTAGTGGGAAGGAAACTGCGAGTTCAGTGGGCAGATACCAAGGCGCATATTTTTACCGTGGTTATAAAATCCGTGAAGCTGACCTGTGATTGCAGCCAAAGGATGGCGAGAAATCTGAAGCTATAAAAAAAGAAGCAAAGCCACGTCCCCCGCCGCGACCACAAAAACCACGACTTCCTCATGATCCTTTAGCAATTCGCACTGTAGTTGTCTCCGGCCTTCCTCCTTCAATAGACTCAAAAACACTATGGAAGAAAATGCGGAAATCCGAGGGCGCTGAGAAGGTGGAATGGCCTGCGAAGGACGAAAACGGAAAAGAGGATTTCTCTGCTGGTGAGCAGTTATCTAAATTTCAGTTTTATTTTAGTTTTTATAATGTTTTCTCAGCATATGTTCTATTTACTACCCCTGGTGCCGCCTACGATGCTGTCAACAAGCTTCATGCACACGTTTTCAAAGGATACCTATTATCTGCTACCCTCAAAAAGCGACTAGATACCCTCACCAAACCAGTCTCTAAAGCCTCTGAAAAAGGAACGAAGAATGCAGTTCCGAACCATGCTTCACGGCTCATCGTGCGCAATCTCCCCTTTAACGCGACGGAACAGGATCTCCGTGCTGTCTTCTTGCCCTATGGACCAATTTACTCAGTTCATATACCTACCGCCGACAAGCCTGCAGATGCTACGAAGGAGGAAGAAAGCACAACGCTAAAGAAGCCTCGTACGAAGGGTTTCGCGTTCGTATGGATGCTAAGCCGGAAGGATGCGGAGCGTGCGATTGAGGGATGTAATGGGATAATAGTCCGCGCGGGGACGGCAGAGACCCTGTTATCGGATAAGCAGAAAAAGAAGAAGCAGAAACGGCTGGAGAAAAAGGCGAAACTTGCAAATGGGGTGAAGGTTGAGGGCGAGGATGCAGAGGGCGAAAGTGAAGGAGAGGAAGAGGAGAAGGACGATAAGCGGGCAACGGAGAGGGTGATTGCGGTTGATTGGGCACTGAGCAAAGAGAAGTGGAAGGAGGAGAAGGCGAAGATCGAGGAGGCAATGGGAGAGGATGAGGACGTGGAGATGGCTGATGGATCCGACAGTTCGGAGGGGAACAGGAGTGATAGTAGCGAGGACGAAGATAGCGATGGGGAGGGTGCATTGGGGGTGCATAAGGGTGGTGATGGAAGCGAAGATGAGGATGTATCAGGCGACGAGGATGATGACCAGGAAACTCCAGTCAAACCAGAGTTACCTCCTCCTGCCACCGGTACTACATTATTCATGAGGAATGTCCCGTTCTCTGCTACAGAGGATGAACTACGAACACTGTGGGTCTATGGCCTTTCTTTCTGCGAGTATTATTTGATGGAGACTGATCCTAATTCTACTAGTTTCCGCGCTTTTGGTCCCCTTCGATATGCGCGAATAACGATGGATCCTGCGACGGGCCGCTCACGCGGTACTGGTTTCGCTTGCTTCTGGAACAAGGAGGATGCCGACAAAGTGATAGAACAGAGCGAATTACTTCGTGTAGAGACCATAGGAACGTCCGCTGCAGTACGTGCTCTCTTCTCCACTTCCGGAGGTCTTTTAGCTAACAGTGGACTCGTTTATAGCCTAAGAAAAATCCGTTCAAGCTACCATCTATTCTTACTGCAGATCCTTCTTCGAGTCTTGCTCAGAGTCTGGTACTTCATGGGCGAACGCTTGATGTTGTCCGGGCGGTAACGAGAGATGAGGCCGGGAAGCTGAAGGAAGTAGGGGAGAAGCTAAGAGAAAAGGCAGACAAGCGAAACATGTACCTTCTTCGGGAAGGAGGTAGGTTTTACTATGTGCTACTTCATCTGCCCATTTCTAATTGTTGGTTTAAAGTGATCTTACCGAATACTCCTGCTGCGGAAACCCTTACTGTCGCCGAGGTCGAACGTCGGACAGCTTCCTTCAATGCTCGCAGAGCCCTTCTCAAGTCGAATCCCTCGCTTTTCATCTCAAAAACACGTCTCAGTGTGCGACAGATACCAATATTTGCAACGGAGCGGATGTTGAAGCGACTTGCGACACATGCAGTCAAAACATTTGAGGAAGACGTCAAGAAAGGGCTACGGGCAGGACTATCAGAAGATGAGCTAGCAGACATTCCCGATGTTCACAATGGAGAGGAAGATATAGAGGAGAAAGACAAAAAACGAAAGAAGTTGAGTGGCAAACGCTTCGGAGTCAAGCAGGCAAAAATCGTACGGCAAGCAGAACGTGTCGATCCTGTCACTGGAAAAGGGCGTAGTAAAGGTTATGGATTCGTCGAGATGCACAAGCATCCGGATGCGCTGCGCGTTTTGCGATGGGCGAACAACAACCTGGAAGCTGGTCCTTTGCTGGAGGGATGGTGGAAAGAAGAGCTGGAGGAACTGGTGAAGATCGAAAAGGGCAAGGATAAGGATCACCAGGACGAGGCGAGGCTGAAGCGATTGAGAGAGGAGTTAGAGAAGGGGGCTCCGAAGAAAGCCAAAGGAGCGCTGATTGTAGAATTCTCGATAGAGAACGTGCAGGTTGTTCAGAGAAGGAACGCTGCTGCTCAGAAGGACCCGAAAGTCACTGTAAGTCTTATATCACTCTCGTGTTTGAATATTCCACTCATGCGATAGGATTCTTAGGTTGAAGCTTTAAAACGATCGCAAAAAAAGGAAAAATCTGTCAAATCAGAAGAACCGTCTCCCAAGAGGCGTCGAATATCTGAGGATAGACCTAAACAAGTAAAAGAGGAGTTAGCAGTAAAGGGCAACGACGGCATCGGCTCTATCATTGGTAGAAAACGCAAGGAAAAGAAAGCTGGAAAACAGGGAGGTCGTTAGGCTTCAATGTTTCAGCTGTGGTATTTGCAATGCATATTTGGATTTTTCATCTTATATAAATGGCATCCAGGGAATGCATAGTTCATGTGGTATTGATTCTCCACGTACGCTTCATAAAAATAAACAAAGTAATATATCCATCGTAGACGGTTATCACAAGCTGAGTACGCGGAGCAAAAATAATAAGGAAAAAGAGAAAGATCGTTATAAATGCATGAAGTTGATGATGCTCATAATGTGCGCTCAATAGCCGTCCTCGTCTTCTTCTTTCACAGACGCTGTAAATCCACCAACCCACCGTCCACCTCCCAGACCAACACTCATAGCCATGTCCATTGAATCCATACTGGGTCGAGGCTTAAAACTCTCTCGCTTTGCTCGTGTGGCCTTCTTCGCCACTCCTACACCGACACTGATGCCAGAGCCAGCTCTCCCATTCGCTGCGCCACCAGCACCTCCACTGGGATACCTTCCATATGCAGTCGAGTTACTCTTCATTCCGTCATTTGCGGGATAACAATTACCGTTCCCATACGCCATTGAGCTTGGTACGCGCCCATGTCCCAGTGCGTGATGTTGAGTCCCTGGTTTCGGAACAGGCATTGCAATAGGTACCGGCCTAGGCAGCGAAGAACCGCTCCCACTCGGTATCTTGTTTAGAACCTTCGTAGGGGATGCTGCCCTCACACTCCCAGCAAAGTTTCCTCCCCTATGCGAGCCAAAAGGCGCTCTATGTCCCTGTCCCGGCCCATAACTCGGGGTATGTCCACCCCCATACTGCCCGGAAGTAGACTCTCCGAGTCGCTGCCGCTTGTTCGGTAGCGACTGGGATGACATCGTGGATCCAGGCCTAATTGCAGGAGTTACAACACCTATCTTCGCGCCGGGAACATAAGCATGCACCGAATTCACCGGGGTGGTCGAACGTGGAGGAACGGATCCCGCTCGTGCTGGTTTCCGTTTGTTCTCTTGATCCGCGGCACTGACGGTCTCCATAAGGATTTGCAAGATGCTCTCGCCATGCACAAGGAAAGAGCGGCCAGCTTCTTGTTCCCAGGCGGGGATAGATGTTAAGAGGTCTTGCTCTAACTGTGCGAAAAAGTCAATTACGGGGACAAAGCAGCGGAAGAGATGAATCGGACTTACGCGAGGCTTCTCCTTCGACACTCTCTTGCGCATCTTTTCTTCTCTCAGAAGTCTTCCAGGATCCCGAGACCCGCGACCAAGTAACCGGGTCTGGTCCGACGCTGCTGCTGCGAGTTCTTTTTCCTCTTCGCAGATCTCAAAATACTTTTTGATGCCCGCTAACAGAGGTGCCTTCATTCGTCTTTCTTCCTTTAATCGCCTGATCTCATCTTCATGTATCGTCAGCAACTCCTCTGTAAATTCATCTAGAAACCCAAGGTACAGTCAGTACGTGGGAATGAACCGCTTGAAGAGAACTTCTCACCATCTGCGAACGGTGCGAAGTCCGCTCTCTCCTCTTCGCCGACCATCAGATCGTCCCACAGCTGGGTAATCTCGTCTCTGGCATTTGCCACGAAGGTGCCCATCCTCTCTCGTTTCAGCTCCAGCATCCTTTCCAGCTCCTCTTCATACTCCCGAACAGTATCCTCTGTACTTCCTCGATGGGCCTCGACGAAGGCATCCATATCAGACTCATCAACCCCAAGCCTCCTCCACAGTCCTTCCAGTTGATCATACATAGCTTGTATATGGGTTTCTCGCTTACGTTTGGTATCTTCTAACGACGCGTAGAGCGAGGCAGCCCATGATAAAAGTCCAGGTGTAGGTTCGACGTTCTCAAGCCCAAGAGGTACAGTCCTACTCTCTGGGAGTGCTTCGCTGTCAGCTTCTTCAAGACGAGCGACAAAACGGGCAAATATTCGCTGGAATTCGAGGCTTGGAGGTGCTATTATGTCGTCTCTGAAAAGAAGAGGTGTAATAGGCTTAGTTCGCGATGAAGGCGTTGGGGTCGATACGGAGAGGAAGGGATCACTGAGGGTATCGTGGGAAGTGCTTGAATATCCGCTAGAGGTTGATGTATTGAATGGAGTAGAAGATGAAGGCAAGTCGTCGAGGGCGGGTGCTGAAATGCCTAATTCTGTATGAAGCCAGTCGATCTGCACAAATGTAGCCGATAGATGGCCCAGTCGTTTCGTCTACAGTGGAATAGTGAGATAAGAATATGTGCAGAACAGCAGGGTACGTTGTGAACAGGAACTTCGACATTAGGGAGGGAGCATCAGAAGTTGACATGATTGCCACTGAATATATCCCAACCGCTTCGTCGAGATGTAATAGTGTTCTTTGCCCCGCCTACAGTTCCAGGATAAATGACTCACTACTTCGGCCTTTCCACGAACTAGCTCTTTCTCGAGTTTGGAGAAACGCTCTGGCGTTACATCACGATTCGTGTTCGAGTCCACGCTGCTTTCTCCAATAGCTTGATGAGGCTCAATGATATCCAGGGGATAAAATTCGGGCCCAAGCGTACGAGCAAGGGCATTAAGACGGTTTGTGAGTGTGGTCAACTGTTCGAGTTTCGTATGATAGAGCTGAATGTGAGACAACCGTTAGTTCGCCGTAGTTGACCTGTTGATACTCTCATTCACTCACCTGTCGCAGCTTCTCCTGATATTCAGTCACCATCTCGTATCTTCTCGGCAGAACCTGCTCCTTCCTTAGCTCACCGACGCTACTCCCAGTCGCTTTGGTATTGCCACCCAGTGCTTTTGAGTATCGCACACAGTCATTTTCCACCGCATCGCACTTCTCCATCCACTTCTCCACCTCTTTCTTTCGGAATTCTATCTGCTTCTCAACACCTTGCATGAGTTGCTGCTGTAGAGACTTGAGGTCATCTTCCAAAGCAGTCGCCGGAAGCCCTAGTTGAGTATGTAATGTCGGCAAGAGTTGTGTTTGTGACTGCAGATGGGTATGGAGCGAGTTCAACAACGACGTTAACGTCATAGATGTTGAAGGCAAAGCCATTACGACTATGAAGTCGAGCGAGTTTTGCAGGTTTGCGTAATGCGCTATATCTGCTGATGAAGGAGGAGAAGATGCAACAAGTTGAACTCCACTGCGCGTCGAATTCAACATTTCACGTGACCGCGTTCCTCAAGCGCGTGACTCTAAGTCTGAGCATCTGACTCTGAGGCCTGTGACCGCTCTTTGCCAATTCAGCCTTTTCCTATTTGATTTCACCAGATTTCACCTCGATTTCAGGTCTCCTCATTCTTGTTCTATTAAATAGTAAGATTCTAAATCCTGAAAATACTCAACACCAACCAGAAATTTACCTTTTCAAGTAATTTTCTTCGCAACTTCGCTATGCACGACTTTCTTGGATAATTTTATCTGGCAAGCCTTTATTCCGAGACTTGACTCGTCGGACGGATAGGTTTGTGTGAGTTTTTATGCGCTATAATGCTTGATAAAGTCGTTGTCAATACGGTACTCACTGCGAACTAGATTCTAAGGTGTTTCTGCATGTCGTGTATCTCCGAGGCTTCAGATCTTCCAATCCCATCAGACGGTCCGAACTTGCTTTAGAACTTGAGCACCATATCTGCGCATTCTCCCTGCTGTTCAAGGATCTTCGATTCTTGCGACCAATTGATACCGTACGTTCACTTACAAAGTCACCTGAGCTCAGCTTCTTACAACAATCGCTGAGCAATATTTGGAATCCTTCCATTACACGTTTTGCTTGGAAGTCTGGTCCGCTGTCCTCTCAGAATCGATCACAGTTCTTCGTTTTTCTCCTTTATGGATTGCCCCCGGAGAGCCTTTCGAATGTGTTCCGTCCACTTGATCCTTGTCGATGCACTTCGCTTTGGGCAACGCTATTACCCGGGGTGCCTTGTCATCGTCGCTTTCGGCAGGTACAGTTCGGATAAGAGTCGGCTTAAACACTAATTGCGTTTGATCAATGCCCCGGGTATACTTTCGACTGTGTCTCTCAGTGACTTAACATTGAGCCTTAGGACTCTTTTATGGATAGGGGCCTGATAGAAAGGTATTTAATCCGCCATTACTCTTTCTGGGTGAACTGCGGTCTCTGCATACGGTTGCATCCGAGGCTATCTTTGTTATTCTCCTGCTTACTCGATGAACGACCATGACTTCTGTTCCGATGCCTTGCTTCTCCAGATTTGTCCAGGGCTTTTTATTTAAGTGCCTCTACACGAGTACGCAGTCTTCCAACGTCTAGGAACCTGCTCTTAAATAAAATCACAAACTCCTTTGTACGGCGCTGTCTTTCGGAATTGGGAATTCTACAACTATGTAGGTATTTCCACGGCGGTTGAAGAAATCAATTCTATATCCCGCCGTATCCTGCCAAATTCCAACGATATCGGTATCAATTCAATTAAATCATCGGTGTTTACTGTCATCGCTTTCTTTCTAGGTAACGGGTCCGTTTGAAGCCATCTTACTGTTGCGGTCCAAGTTAATAGGATACTACTACTATGACCGGATGCTTTGTCGATCTACCTCTCCAAAAGTATCTTTTGATACTCACGCACTATTATTGCTCCAGTGGCTCGACAGTATACGGCGTATCAGGTGTTTATCATGTCATATGCTTCCTTAAGACATCGATGATGATGTCCCCTTTCTATGTCCACTTCTCTCTCGGAACTCAGCCGTGAAGATACTGCATGAATTATTCAGCTTTCGAACCACCGTCTTCTTATTGGATTCTAGCTCTGGACTGATGTAAAGATATATGATTAGAGATCTGGGGTAACTGCTACTCTACAGATTCCCAGGCTGTGCTTCTGATCGGTAACAATAGCTGGTGTTCAGTTCCTTTTAACTTTTCATTTCCAGTACATGAACGAGCACAGGTAAACGATTACTCGCCTATCTATATAATTCGTGCACGTATTCCTGCAAAAGTCCCTGGAGCTCCTTGGAGGCTGCTACGCGTCCGCGTGTAAGGCAGGATGCACTTGACTCTGTCCATCGCCGTCCAGCGACGAGCCACTCAACCCAAGCTTGTAGTGGCATCGTTTGACAATACGTGATTTGGCATCATGAACGCTTAGGTTTAGACCAGGCGTACCCCGCACGAGCAATGAACTCCACTTCTTCCACCAGTCGTCCACCTCTTCATTCGCGCCGTGGGAAAAGATACCAAGTTCTTTAGCCCGTGTCGTCTTGAAGAGAATTTTATCCATGTGGTCCCAAACTTCAATAACCATCGCTTCGCGCAATATCTTGTCTCTAGCCTGCTGCTCTGGACAAGGCGGAAAGATAAACGCAGTTCGTTGAGCATGCCCTTAAGCTTGTACTGCGGCAACACGAGACTGCCGAATTATCTGATCACGACTGCAAATGCGTGAAAAAGGCCCACCTAAAGTTTGCGCGCCTTCAATGACAAGCGCTGTGCTATGACGTCCGACCGGCTGAATGATATCGTATAAGTCAATGCAGATTCTATGTACATATTGAAACACATGCCTACCCCTAGAGGGTGTGTGGCTTCGCCAACGGGGACGATCCGGGCTTGCTCGCACGGTGCGAGGCTCTCGAAAGATTTTTGTGTAAAACACGTCCAAGAAAATACGAGATTGCCTAGCTTGAGAAGCTTGTGTATTCTGCCTCTACAATAAGGCATACGAATGCTTCGTCCGGATAGCAGCACTGATCTAGGCTCGAGTTTTCCTAAGTCTATACGAATTGGATCAAACGTGGGTGATTCTTCACATTCATGTGTTTCTCCCTTCAAGCTCGAGGGCAATTCCTCCTTAAATCTTTGACAAAGGGTGGCACAATAATCCCGCCCTTCTCCCTGACAAAGAATTAGATGTATGATGAGATAATATGATGAGCAATTCACAGCTCACTACAGGATTTCCATGAAAATACAACCTTCACCCAGCCAGAGCGACCACTGAAAATAGACAAAAGTCAGTTCCTAGACTCTTTTAAGAAATTTAATACGTACATTCGAACCTTTCACTAAGCATCGAAGATCCTCACGTTCTTCCATGACATTAGCAGGAATAATAAACGTAAGAACAGACTCTCTTTCCGAGGACCAAGGTCTTTTTTCCCAATGACGACCGGTCTTATAATGCTCTTATATCCATCAACGCCCACTATTATTTCTGCAGATAGTTCCTCCCCGTTCTCCAGGTGACAGATATTGAAGCGAGATCCATCCCAGTGACTTGAGTTAAACCTAAAAGAGACTCCTTCTTGAAAAGCTAACTCATACAGCACGGAATGGAGATCACCATGCTATCAAGATTAGAAGTAAGAGCAGTAGAATAACGGCGAAAATATTATGATAACTTTGCCACCTACAATCACAATCTTCAGTGGTACAATCGGTTCGAGGAAAGAGTTTCGACAAGTATGGCCTGGCATTAGAGCTCCAAGTATGTATTGAAGCCAGGCGTGAAAACACAGAAGATTTATGGTAAGGGGAAAGCAACCTCACCGAGATCGGAGGTTTGCTTTGATATAAGTATGTAGATACGAGAACCCGTGAGATGGATCCAACTGGTTCTGCATCAGGATTTAAATTCAGCGCTCAGCTTTGAAGCATCAGCCTCCCGTCTCCCATCATTACAATAATATTGCAATCGCCAGATGCAATAGGATGTACACGTGAGGTTTTGAGAGCAAAATTCTGCAAAGTATGCCACCTAGGCCGCCATTAAAGCCGCTATAAGTAGCTGTAGAGCTCACGTAAGAGTTATTTGTCGCCGAAGCTTAGCCAAAACGTACGCTGCATTTGTAATGCACAGGCAAGTCCAGCTGATCCTGTAGTCAGTGATCGTTTGCAAGTTTCCTGTTACCAAGAGGTACAGCGTGGGGGATTTGAATAACTACAGCTGGATGCTCTGAATCTTGAACGTTAACGTTCGACGATCCAATTTCTGCTGTTCCACCAGGCAACTCCGGAGGCCGATCAATCGATCACGTATCTAGGTTTATTTGCTGCTGCTGGCCCGCCGGACGAAGATGCACTTGAGTCTGCGAGTTGAATTTTATGACAGACCCTGACGCAACCCCACTGTCGACTACCAGATTCCATTTAATTGCTGTAAGTGCACCGTGTTGAAATAACGCCAACGATAGGGCTTCCAGTTACTTGAGTGTAAACGAGCGAAGTAATATTAAGCAATGTAAACGAAGTTATAAGTAAAATAAGGAGCCGCTAGAGATAGAAAGTAGAATACCTGAGTAGGAAACTACGGAAAGCAGTGTTCTCGCAAGTATACGAAAGTAAGTAAATGTAACCAAAAATAAAGTGGATAACGGAGTGGAGTAAAATGGCAGTGCGACAAGCTCGATGTTACCAATAATTTCCAATACACCGGGGGTTAAAAATATTATATAGAATGAAAGAAGATGATATGAATGCAAAATCTATTACCGAAAGTATCATGCATATGTAGTAGAACTTATTTACTAATTCTGCGAAGAAATCAAGAAGAAATGGAAAATAAATTGAGAGTCTTGAGATTGGGATAACATCCAGCACTTGAGCTTTGCCCAGTACGGTGATATTATTACAGCACCAGATGAACATGGCATCGGCGCTCCTACACATATGTATGTAGATTAAAATACTTATGGTAAGATGATTGTGAGTGTACATATTTACGTTACTCTTCGTGGCGTCGACGTTGGGTGGCCACTTTTACGTATAAAAAATATTTAGTTGCGTCCAAGTGTTTATTTAATATAAGTACAAAAGAGATGGCGATAGTAGATAGGTAGTATATATCACCATCTTCTCAGGTGGGTAATCTGTTACAATATCATGAAGGTAACGATAGCAAGCGTTTTCTCGTGTGCATAAAAAATAAGATGTTCGATAACAAATTGAATTTGGGTATGTATAATCGGAACAAGCATCACCTAGTCACCTCAAATACTCCACATCAAACAAATTTCGTGCTTTTTCGTTTCACTTCTAGCCTCCATACTAGGCAATGGCAGACTGCACCGCCCAAAACGACGACCTGTATATCATTTAGGGAATACTGCATTATTATTGACCTGGGAACTGGACATACCGCAGCGAAAATAATTGTTTGATGCCATCTGTAGTGAGGTGCTGCCAGCAGTGCGCCAGCAATAGGACTGCCAGTTAGAACAGCGAATGCTAAAGCAAAGGACAGCAGTCCTATTCGGATACTAAAGCATTTCGATCACATATAAATAAGCCTGAGAGAAAGTGAGATAGATGGACGTACCCCAGGTCAGAAAAATCGCTACGTCTGGCGAAACGACTGGCAGCAGGTGTAGCCATGGAAACGGCTGATAGGATCGGTGTCAGGATGTTTGGAACTTTACAAGAGAGGTATTTGGAACAACATACCTCCACCAGAGCAAAATCCATAACAAATCGCGAACGCAGCTACTCCTCCAACACTCGTGGCACCGAATATAGCAAAAATCAAGCCAGCAGACAGCAGGGAGGACATAATCATCACTTATATCAAGTAGGAATTATTGATATAGGCTCCTTTCCAGTACGCGTAAGCTCACCGTTTAGTGGTCCATAAAAATCAGCCAGAATGTTCGGAAGTGTTCTTCCGAATACGGATGCAGCATTCATGACGGTAATCTAACAGTGTATCAGTTCTAGTATTCAACAAGGAGCATGGTTGATATTACCGAATATTTCGTGAATAATGGGTCCACGTCGTGCAATGCGGCATAAAGCTGCAGATAAAAGACTTCAATTTGCATCAATTTAGTAATATTCGTCAGTATTCGGATTTATGCAAGCTGCGCACATGGGACAAATATTCCCCAAAATACCTAAGCAAATTAAAGTCAAGACGGCACAATATTTCACATAAAAATGAAAGTACCAAAAAAGTCCCCAAAACGTAAAGCAGATATGATATATCTCGCGTGACTTCCTTTAGAATTTCTGAGTTCTCTTTAGCGCGCATTTTCGGTGAAGGAAGTCTTGTACGGATTATGAAATTCGCAATAATGAGAAGTCCCATATCAAGAAGCGCGACAGCTCTATGGAGGCCCCATATATAAGTAAGGCTAACGACCGAACAAATGATTATGTACATACCTGACGGCCCAAGGAAATCCTGGTGCCCTTTGGAATACATTGTTTAGAAGAACAGGATAAAGGCAACCTCCAAAACTTGACCCTATCGTGATAACCGTTAGTAAGTGTGCAAGGAAGTAGTGTCGCAACCACCTGCAACAACGATCCCCATGGCAAGAGACCTTTTTCGTCGGAAAAAGTGCGACGTCACAGTGAGCGAAGGCAAAAACATCAATCCCATCCCGATGCCCATTCCAACACCTTGTGCGAGGAAATTTTGGTAGTAATGATGGGGTTTTGCGAGAGATAGCATGAAAATCCTTCATTCCCTACGTCAATGTAGGTTCGAATAAACAAGAAAGAACGTACGAGAAGATATATATAACTGAGCCCGATATTATGCAATGGTGGAAATAACCCGCATCAAAAAGTCTTCCAGCTGGTAATCCCATTGCGAAGAGGAAAAAGACTTGCACAGAGCCAATCCAGCTGACCTCAGAGGGTGTATGTTCATTAAGGGATTTGCGCTGCATTCCCATAAGCATCTCCTAACGTCCACTTGTGAAGTATCTCACGGTATAATAATCCTGGTAGACGCCAAATGACTGCACAACCCCAAAGCTGCAGAATGTTATCAAAAACCTAGAGAAAGCATAGCGCGTGAGTTCGAGGCTGGATTGAGTAAATATGATACCAAACTTACCCGCCTAAGACTGTCAGCCAACCCTGCAATCCACCTTCAGGAAAGTCTAGGGCTATATCGGAACGCGCTAATTCTGTGTCACGGCTACGGGTCACGCTAGTCTCGACAGCTTGTTTTTCGATTCGCGATGTTGGTCTTTGCAGTGGCGATTTGCTTCCTGTACTCGACGCCCCGAATTGTGAAACCGCGTCGTCAGCGTCCTTAGGGCCCATGGCCATGATCAGGGTGGGTGGAATGAGAGATGGTCTACTGGAACCATGCCACGGGGAGACCACTCATGTCTACATGTGTAGATACTCCAGGTCTTCAGAAGCTTCCCATGTTCACAGCACGGTGACAGGTCGGCCAACAATCTTCTTCTGCCAAAAATAGCCTATGACATCGCATCTTTGTCCAATCATCTATGCCACAACGCTATTATCGTCGTTTATTCACACCAAGTGTGATCACAAGGCGGGTAAACGACTGCAAACGCCACGAAGATGCTTCGGAAAGGCTTGCCGCTGGCAAAACAGATCGTGATGTCTATAGACAGCGTTGAGATCTTCTGGTTGTCGACTGTCGTAATGAATCACCAGATGGCAGGCATTGGTAGGCGTCTGTGCTGGAGTCACCGTCAATTTTGGCAACTGGATGTAAAATAGTCGTCGCGAGTACCGCAAAAAAACCATAAGCCATCATGGAGCATTCTGACCTAGTTGACTGGGCACGCTCTCGGCTGGCTTGACTACTCAAGCAACGTGTAAGATCGATTTATGTGAAGATTGCAAAACATATATGAAAACTATAATGAAATACGTGCTACAAGTTGGTGCAAGAGGACGTGCAAAGTATCGGGTATATCCACAATGCACATGGTGTTGCCTACGGGGTGCGGTCCTTTGTGGGGTATATGGGGAAATACAACTCTGGCAACGGACTTCGCGGCGGTCATCCAATCTCATACAATGCAACATGATACCTTGCCATAACACCGAATGAACACTAGGAGCGGAAGCGATGATGATGTCCATTTTTCCTACGGACTAAGTCCGGATGCACATCAGCTGGCATGTGGTAGGCTGCAGTTGATCTGAAGTCGGGGTGGGAGAGTTTTTTAGAATGGAGATTTTCGCACGCAAACTAGAAGTTCCTTGCTCAGTGTGAATGCGTCACACATGTGGACTTAGGAGGGTCTTATCTGACCGCAAAGTGCGAATGTGAGCCGGGCCAAATCCGGAGCGAGCAAGTGCAAGAATATATCAGTAATGTGAAGACTCCGCGCCATAACCAAGGGACTATACCAGTGGCTGAGCAAAAGAAGAAATTTTATCGGTAGAAAAGAGTATTTGAAGTTGCGTACAAGCAATCGGCTAGGGATCCACATCATTGTTTGTTTATGACGGAGGTGCTTGAGCTCTCTGTCAGTGTCTGAGTAGGCCGTAAGGCAGGGCTTGTCAGGGACTGTCGCTATCAACGTTCATGATCACAAGTGAGACGGCGGGCGGAAGTTGGAACGTTGGAACTCCGGGTGCCGAAAGCCTTCAAATGTGGGAACATCCGCCGCCCCACCCAACTCCCATCGCGGCTGACCGATTTCAATTCCCGAAGACCTTACACCGATGTTCTCCAGAGGAGTCGCATTCCCCACACCTATAGATGGCTCTCTATTTCTGGGTCTGGCTTCTTCTGGTACCTGCTGTCGCGGAATCTCAAATCTTATTTTCAACTTTCATCAGAGGGCTCCTAAACCACAAGATGTCGCCGCAATCCCGTTGAACCACGTACAGGGCTTGTTCTAATTGGAGCCAGTATTGCTATCATGGCATTCCTCGGGGATTTCTGGTATTTCAGACGGATCTATAATCTAATGAATGTCAATCCTCAAATATTCGCCACGAGAATCCCTGCCGAAACACGCGGGTCCAGCCCCATTCTCTCCATTCTACTTGAGTCTAAGCAGGGTCTGCACGAACTTGGTACTGGTGTTCTGATAGGCATTCGGATACCAGGTACCCTTTCTCTAACAGATCTCAGTGAAGAATCTTATTCTTGTGAATTATATGACAAGGCTCTTACGACATCCGAAGAATATTGTCCACGCATGTTTCCATGATACTGTCCGGCCTGAAGATCCTTTTCAAGCAGCAGAACTTTCCCGAACGTCTTTATTCGATATCTCCTTCGGAAAAATATCTATCCTCGTGGCGCTGTGAGTACTAATGTCTCCAGTCCGATCTGCCTTCTAAATCCCGTAATTTTGGATAGTGACATCTGTTTAGAATCGAAATCCTGCACGGTTGATTGGAGCCGCGAAAGCTCGACTTGAACGAATACATTACTTTAAAGTTTGCGACTGTGTCCAGAACCCTTATACGTGGATGGTACATAAAACCCATCTGGAGCTCCATCCTCTCCCGGCTCAGATCACAACTTCCCTGAGTTATTCATGGCCAATCAACTCTACCTCGATCCCCTCTTCCAAACGAAGGCTGAGCTACTCTCTCCAGATGAACGCGTCTCCTTGTCGTATCAAAGGGCGAGGCTCGTCATGCAAACATATCGTACGCGTCATTTTCCTCTACATGACATTCTCTCTGACACGCACTCGTCGCTGTAGGTCTCAACGCTGCAGACATCCAGTTCTGCACTTCTCGATTTTGGGCGCTAATGACCGATCCGATCTGCTCGCTTGACATCGCCATGTTCACAATTTTGGCAGCCCACATCGGTCTAACGATCGGTACTCTGTCTCGGCACTTGAAGAAACGTCCGGACTTTAGACCGCTAGTTGATCGTTTGCTACGCTTTGATACAGTCGGGATATATCTGTTGACGGAACGAGGACACGGGTTAGACGCGTTCAACGTCGAAACCACCGCAACGAAGACAGATGATGGCTTCATTCTCAATACACCACGAGAAGAGGCAGCTAAGTGAGAAAATGGTCCTGCTCTCTTCCCACCATAGCCTCATGAAATGTGAATGCCTTTTAGATTTATGCCAGCATCGACACCAGCTTTCCACACCCCCAAGGTAGCCTTGGTGATGGCACGTCTTATTGTTGACGGGGAAGACCGTGGCCCTCGATTTTTCGTCGTACCAGTATGTGACGAGCATCAGATGTATCGAGGTGTTCAGTCCGTACGACTTCCCCCCCGGAGCGGGACTGGGCCTCTTGATTTCGCTATCACTACATTTGACCACGTCCATTTACCGCCCACTGCGCTCGTTGCCTCTGATATATTCGACCTTTCCGCACCTTCTAAACCTCTTGAAGCTTGGTGGAACGAAATATGGAGAATACCGCTTGGTACTATGGCTGTACCTGCCCCATGGATTTCAGCTATGAAGGCCGTGGCTTACATTGGAGGGCGGTATTCAATGCATCGCTCCCTTCTCGGAAAGCATAATCAGCCTACTCCAATCATCTCGTTTCGTACTCAGCAGTGGCCCGTCGTTCATGCCATATCTGTGTCTATGGTTATGTCCAACTGGTTTCCTGATGCTATAAACATTGCCATGGACAGTGCACAGGACCCCCGTGTTCGGCACGCTATGTCGGTAATTGTCAAAGCGACAGTCTGCCGACATTTCCAACGCTGTGTCTCTGAGGTATCTGAACGGTGCGGGGCACAAGGGACATTCGAGCATAATTACATGGCAAGAATCGAGGTGAGCGTCTGCGCCTATAACATCCGAAATTCAGGCGTTTCTGATATTTTCCATAGAATGATGGAAAAGGGGTCATAATCGCGGAAGGAGATGTCCTGACACTCTGCATCCGACTGTTCTCCGAATTGCTGCTCAGACGATACGAAATTCCTCTTCCTGATGAAGAAGAATCCCTCCTTGCAAGGCACGCTGTATCGCTTCTGGAAGAAAACACACAACTATTCCTGTCTCTCCAATGCGAACATCGCAGCGACTCTTTCAATGCTCTCATCTTGCCAGAGTCTCAAAATGTTATTGAAGCGCTCGGCCATGCATATGCATACTCAGCGGCCCTACGAGCAGGTCTCCCCAAAGCTGTTCTCGATGTATATGAATGTGCCGTCATACGTCAGGATCCTGCTTGGTACACAGAGCAAGCTGGGATTTCCAGGCTGGATCAGCGGATCCGCGAGGATGCGGCTGTGTCTTCTATGATACCTCGCCTAGCTTCATTTCTCTCCGAACTCAATATCGACAGATATGTCTCTGCACCTATAGTTTCCGACGTCGCGTGGAAAGCATATTTAGATGCTTTACCCGTCTATAGTGGCACCGCGCTTCCGGAAGTGCACGATCATTTCCAGGCTATGTTATAGCAGGCAGCTCATCCCTTCTATCTTCATCCTCCATTGGGAAAATCATCCGTTTCATGCGGGTCCAAATTTTCCACAAGCATTTCCTGCTATTTGGCTCCACTTGCAACCTGCCAATAGTTTGGTCATGATATCGCATTATTTATATTATCATTATCCATTTGTTCAGTATTGTAGTGTAACTCACTCTTTTGTATAACGAGCCAGCATTTGTACCTTGGAGACTATGTCATGATGTATACCCTTCGAGAACGCCTAAAATAAGGCCGATCTTCGTTTGATCTCTCATATGTGGAGCTATTTGCCTCACAGGTTGATAAAGGTTGGATCATGAGAAGAACTTCGAAATAATACTATACACGTAGTATGCCTGCAGTTAACGGACAGCCACATAGCGCCATGTTATACCCACAGCAGTTCCCGAATAATGGGTAAGGATAAGCTTCATAATGATGCCGGAAATCTCATTTTGAACTTCTATCTACTTGAGTACTGCATTGACGGAGCTTCGCGATCGCTTTATAAGCTAGTTCGCTGATTCCCCCCGCCGGTCAACCTGATTAAACCAAGGAAGAAAGAAGACCATGGGCAACATGGACGAAAGAATCTTTGTAGTGAAAGCTAGGTTGACAACATTAATGTTACATACTATAATCCAGCAGCGTATATGTACGTATATTTCCTTCCTTTCTCCTATAAGATCCGATATTGCAAGGCTATAGGTGGAGTATAAGTAAAGATCATGAATCTTACACAGCAGGTTGATCTCACTTACCGTGTGTGCTCAGGCAGTATTTGTTAGCAAAATTCACGTTGGCAGCGATTTCTGTTGCTATAGGAAGGGAGATGCACATGCAGGCTAGAGACTGAAGAAGGGGCTCAGTGCGAATTATACGGACGTGGTCGCTCATAAGCAAAGTGAGAAGCGTCTTTGGTGGTATTCGGTGTGCCTATTCATAAATAGAGTGAGTTTGGTGAGAATGGCGACGCATCCTAATGATATCGCATGGGAGCATGCAATCTAAGTCGTAGGAGCATCAGATGCCGCTTAGTTATAGATAGCACCTGGAAAGCTCTGGAGAAATATTGCAGTGATGAGAAAGCATACATCGCCGGACTCTGATGCGCAAAACTCGCTGTAAGATATTTTCGGCGTGAGAAGGTTTGAGTGCTCAGCGCATGTGAAGCTGGTCATTCGAATAGAAATTGACCAGATGCGGGTGCATGACTAATATATGGAACTATCCTGATGACGGACAACCGTTAATAGAATAACAGTATAGACCTTTCTCGACCGCAATTCGGATGGATGAAATTGCGATGAGTGGGTTAATATGACAAGAAACAGACTTCGGCTGACATACAAGCAGCATCACTTACGAGATAGAGGCCCAGACTACTGGACAGCGTGCGGAAAGCGCAACCTTTCACAGCAGTAAATTTCTGACCTTGACATGGAGAAAAGCGCGAGAAAACGAGGCGCTGATATCAGAGTAGGCATATGAAGCTAGCAATAGTCGCACGTATTGTAATGAGGCTAGTGACTTCACTGCCGGTACATATTCTGCCTGAAGAAACACGAATCTGATGAGAAAATCGTGGGTATCGTTTGCCCTGAGCGCATGGAATATGTTTATCAGTTCAAATTCTGTGAACATGAAGTTACGCCGAGTAAGTAATTGCGTTAAATGACGAAGAAAAATAGCCTTGCCATGTACGACTTTTCTTCGCGGCTTCTGTTAACGAAGCGAAGAAATCTTTGACATCGGCTTCATTCACCACTTTTCCTTCTTGCGCGAAGGGGCGCAGGAATTTCACTAGGTCATCTCTAGAGTGCGAAATCAGTAGTATGTCAGCGAAAATGATAAATATAAGGTTAATAGAGATATTACCGCATCTCGTTAAATGCGTGGATGCCATCGATTGCCCGGTCACGTGGCAGGCGCTCTAACGCTCGCATGCCAAGTTCCTCTAGAGAGAGACCTGAAGAAGATTTTTTTAGTGTGTCATGAAGAACGCCTTCTGATACGATTCCGAAGGTTGATTGAGGTCAAAGTATCTCTACCTGAATCCGGATCCTCTGGAGGCTCGTACGTATCTTCTTCTTCGAGAAGGAACTGATTTACTTGCAATGAGGGAAGACACTAAAAAGAGTCACAATGATGGAAGCAATCCCATAAGATCGAAACCTACTATGGCACAATGACACCAGCGTTGCCTAAATCCTTCGGTTAGAAATACGTCCCCTGCTCCGAGAGAAGTGACAGGATCTAGTGCAGCCTCAAGACTAGTAGCGAGAATCTTTTGTGCGATGGGATTAACAGGTGGAGCGGTGCATGTAGCAATAACCGGAGCCGTAAGGGTATCAGAAGAGGATCGAGCTTTCTTGGCAGTCGGAAGGTCACTAGCAGAAGGGGACAGAGGTCTTTTAACGCCAGATAGTGAAGTTTCAGATGTATCCTCGATATTGACAGATTCATCAACAGAATCAAGACTGTTGTTCAACTGCCTCCAAGGGTCTGTTGGACTATCGCGGACGATCATTACTACACCATGTGTTCCTGCCCAACGCCTCAAAGTTTCAATACCCGAAATGCATGATGCGCAGACAAAGCTTTCGTAGTCGGATCCACTGATAAGAGGAGGGGGTAAGGCCGACGAAGATGCCTCCGAAAAAGTTTCTTCATTAATCTCCTCAATACGGCTGGAAGGTTGTGCTGTCAGATCTGGTGATGCCTGTCTTGAACTCGGTGGGTCCCGAAGATTGCAGCATGATTCATGGAACCAGTCCTGAGGAAATGATGTTAGTTGATGGAGATGGATCTTCATGAATATTTCCGGACCTCACATGCAAGACACTGAATCATCGTCTCCTGTTCGGTTTTGGGATCATACGGCTTTCCACAGCGGCAGAAGTTTCCTTTGAAGTTTTGCCCATATCGGTTCTGGGTGTTTTCTTCTTCGACCTTCGTATGAAGTGTGCACGCATGGGCTATCACGGTAGTTGGGCAATCGCAGCGGAAATTACGCTTTGGAAATCTACATACGGCAGTCCATGGAACATTAAGCCACTATGGTTCACACAACGTGAATAAGTACGCCAAATGCTCACAATTCGACTTGCTCGTGATCGGTATGGCATGCGACTGAACATGCCGAGCAAAGTCCACGAGGTTCTTTGCATGTAAGACAAAGATAGACCGCTTGCCTTATCAGAGGATTGTCAATGACCATGAAGATATCGGTAGAGAAGGTTGAATAAACCTGAGTGGTCCTAGAGGGTATGTGCACTGTGAGAACTGATGTGGTAGAGCAAGAGCAGCCTCTCTAACAAGATCGTCTTGTGATTCTAGATATTCGGACAATGTAGAAGCCATTGAGTCAAAATGAAAAACGTCTGCAGCAGGACAAAGAACGCGCTAGAAAACGGACGTCGATGACACCGGACAGATTGAATATTGACGCGTGATGCGTGACGCACAAACTTTGGGTGAAGTCCGGACCGCTTCACACTGCCCACGAAGGTGTGATCACACAAGAACAAACACCTAGCTCGATGATCTCACACCAAAACGCACGGACCATCTCCAGGAGTCTCCTCCCGATACACACGTTGACAGATTCTTGGGCATCGTCCCTTGAAAGCTTGAAGAATCGCATTTAAATCCAACTGGCCCAAAGTATTTCGGAACTAGGAACATTGCCTTCCGCGTATTCATTCCGCGAAAATCTTGACCTATCTTTCGGAAGGTGGACGGAAATACTCTGCTACATAAAGGCCACATTTCACCAGACACTATACGTTAGCTTGTGTCATGCCTACCTCCAAACCATCCTCGAATGGCCCTTCTTCTGGGCCCGATCCGATTCTCTTGACTCTCTTCGCAAACCGTTTCATGAGTGTAGCGGAAGCAATGGGCCGGTCACTGCAACAAACATCTATTAGTACAAATATCAAGGAACGTCTCGACTTCTCTTGCGCGCTGTTCGCCCCGGATGGAGACCTAGTAGCAAATGCACCATTTATTCCTATTCATCTTGGATCGATGAGCTTGTGAGTGTATCCTTCTGCCATGTTCCCGTTTACCGAGCCTATTGTAGCGCCGTGAAGTATCAGATGAAGCTATACGGGAAGAGCTTGAAGGAGGGTGATGTCTTAATGACAAACTCGCCTCATGCAGGTGGCTCGTACGTATTGTCTCAACAAATTCTTACTGCAGAACTGGAGCTGGCATTTCTAGGCACCTCCCCGACATTACTATCATCACCCCAGTTTTTGATCCCAATACACACGAAATCATCTTTTTCACAGCTTCTAGGGGTCATCATGCAGATATAGGCGGTATTCTTCCCGGATCTATGCCTCCAACTTCAGTCAATATCTTCGAGGAAGGCGCAGAGATCGTGAGCTTCAAGATCGTTGATGGGGGTGTCTTCGACAGGAAAGGATTAGTCGAGTACATGGTGGATAAACCCAGCCAATATCCTGGAAGTTCTGGATGCAGAAATATAAGAGACGTCGAGAGCGATCTCAAAGCTGTCAGTTTCCCATAATCCTGTCTATTCAGAAGTTCGTGCTGATGTTTGCGTACAGCAAATTGCTGCCAATCACAAGGGCTTGCAGCTGATTCATGCGAGTACGTGAATCATCTTGGATTGTGATAAAATTCTAAATATTGGCCATTCTAGTCATTGATGATTATGGCTTGGAGACCGTGCAAGAGTATATGTACCATATACGCACGAATGCGGAGAATTCTGTTCGCAATCTTCTGCGAGATGTGGCAAAGCGCGCTGGAACCAATGTTCTTTCGTCTATTGACTATCTCGATGACGGTTCCCCGGTATGCCCAATGTATAGAGATGCTACCACTACTCTTATCCTACCTGCAGATCCAATTGAGTGTTAAAATTGACGAGAAAGCAGGTTCTGCTGTTCTTGACTTCTCAGGAACAGGCTGCGAAGTTCGTGGAAATCTCAATTCGCCCATCTCCGTTGTACACTCTGCGGTCATCTATTGCATGCGCTCAATGCTAGACATGGATATCCCGTTAAATGCGGGCTGTCTCGTCCCACTCGAAAGTACGTATACTTCCGCTTTCAGAAGCTATGTATCCTTAATGACGTATAACTTAGTCATAATCCCACCGAAGTCGCTATTATCGCCATCGCGTACAGCAGCCGTCTGCGGTGGCAATGTTCTGACGTCTCAGAGGATCGTGGACGTTGTTCTTAAAGCTTTCCACGCCGCCGCTGCTAGTCAAGGCTGTACGAAGCAAGCATCAAGTTCTTTTACTCCATCGCTTCTTTGACTTACATGAATGTTTCTACAGCAACCTCACATTCGGAGCCGGGGGCAAAGACAAAGATGGGAAAAGTGTAGCTGGATGGGGATACTATGAGGTATTCTGTCTTTCGAGATGTTCTTTCACGTCATCTGAAGTTTTCGAAGACAATCGCAGGTGGTTCTGGCGCTGGGCCAGGTTGGCATGGGACTGACGGTGTACATACGCATATCACGAACACCCGTATCGGCGATGTGGAGATCCTGGAAAGAAGGTATCCAGTAATGATCCATCAGTTTGGATTAAGAAGTGGATCAGCTGGAATCGGGAAATGGCATGGAGGAGAAGGTGCTGTTCGTGAAATTGAGTTCATGGAACCCATGCAAGTCTCCATCTTGTCGGAGGTGAGTATCCGACTGTCATCGCATGCTCGGTTCTCATGACCCCACACCTTCAGAGGCGAACAAGACAGCCGTATGGCATGGAGGGCGGTGGTCCTGGCGGTTTGGGTAGAAACACGTGGATCAAGCAAACGCGGAAGGAGGACGGGGACTTGGATGAGCAAAATGGCACGACTACTCGGGAAATCAACATAGGAGGAAAAGCTACGGTGTGGATGGGGAAAGGAGATAAGCTGCTGATTGAGACTCCCGGCGGAGGTGCTTGGGGAGCTGCAGAAGATACCACGAGAAGGAAGGACGTTGAACATATCAAAGCATGGGAACCTCGTGGGTCAATCGCAGAGAGGGCCGCTGCTCAAGCGGGATTTTAGGAAACGATGTTTACCCAGTGGATGGACGTTGTATAGTAATTGTTTTCCGATACTTTGGCGTCGCCAATGCACTGAGGAGCGGCTGCGCCGCGAGAGGCGCGCCCGACCGCGTACGGGGGATGTGTGACGGGCCACGGGAGATTTTAGCCGCTCCTGGGCCGATTCTTCAGTGTGTGAATTTTGAACATTGATGATGTTTTCTGAATCCTCTCTTCGTGTGCACCTCCACTTGAACGTCTTTCTGACCCCATGATACCTTGAAACTCGATTATTTCACGTTCACCCAGTTGAACGGTCACTATTCCATTATTTTTGGACGAACGGTGGTAATAGTGTCATTTTTCGAAACTCTAATAACAGCATGCCGATGGGACTCTCCGTCAAGCCGCACTTTTACTCGGGAATGGCACTGACGCAATCCTTCCAGGTCTTGCTTCCACCATGTGGTATTATTTCTCAACGCGCTTCAGCGCGTAGTATGTCGGATGTGCCGACAGGACCGTATCGTGTTCTTTTTTATCACTCGGATTCACCCACCTCTCTGCATAGCTCGTTGTTGCCATCTATTCCGCTTCTTAGAATCGAGCATCTGTCATCAGGAGCGGCCATTGTTTATCTCTGCGTATGAAAATTTCTCAATCATCAGAAGAGAAGGTAAGGTCTTCTTCTTACATATAAGACCTAATAGCCATCTCAGACCTATTTCGCTTAGCCCAATGGTAGAGGCGACCTGAGGCGACAGCTCACAGTTATTGCGGTATTTTCCCTCGGCCTCCCTTAAATCCCTCTTTCATGGTGCCTCCCTTGTCTATTTTCGCATCTTGTACGAGGGAAGCCGACCCGGTCGCCCTAGCTCGTGGGTGGAGATAAATTCACATCCGTTTGCAAGTCGATGACCACTAGAGAAGAAATGTACACCTATGGGCAATCGACGAAAGAAAGTGATCATTTTCTTGGTGATTTTCCGTATGATACGCGGTGAATACTCTGGCCCTAGACTTGGTCCCATAGACCTGACAAACTCCTGCTGTCACCTACATTCAACACCCTAATCTCGAAAGCTGGGCGACACTGATCGGGGAACATGTTCTCTTTGAAGACCCCGTTATACTAAGTTTTGCCTGCCGTGTCTTTGTGTCCTGCAGGGACTCGGAAGAGCTGCTTTTCCTATCTACTGTGGGGCGTGTTGTTTTGAACCAGGCGACTCAATGCAGAAGTGCTGGCAATGGAGCTTTCCCGTCAGACACCATCCCCTCGGCATCCTTCCGGGAAAAAGTGTACCGTCGATGGATATGCATGGATCCTTTGTCTTGGGCTATGTGAATTCTCATGGATGGACGGTTTGGGGGGCTTTAGAAAGCCCTGGAATCGTTCCTTGGACCCTTGTTGATGCAGCAAGCTCCCTGGACTAATACCTGGGATACGCGGCGTAAGCTCTATCACAAACCTTTTGCAGCTGCCATCTGCGGTTACTTCCGACTCATTCTTCTGAGTCTCTGGAGCTGAATGTACTCTATGGGGCAACGGACCTTCTTTGGGATTTCGCAGCTGTTCACCTTCAGAAGATTCGTCGCTGTACCCTAGAAGTCAATATCGGGGGTTTCAGTGATATGAGAAGCTAGATGGTTCACAATATCTTCATGTGGACTCATCCAAGGTTATTATTGCAATTGCAGGTATATTTTATGGAATTCGTATTTTCTTTAAATTAGAAGTTAGAATTTGGTATTGGTGTATGTAAATAAGAAAGGAGTCCATATCACTCTTTTAAACTATTAACTGAATTGTCAACGCCTTTGAATCTGATTCTACCAATTGTTACACGTATTTCCTATGCTTGGAACGGAAGGGACTGAAGCTGTCAATTTAAGGAGCTATATCATGCACTCATAAATGCTCGATATACACAGTACATACAGTATTTAAGTGGACCAAGACAAGAAGATACAAAAGAATTATGAAAACCAAAGATAACTCAACATCGACTAATCCCCCGTGTTTCGCAATATTTTCCTCGGCAGTACCTTCCCGTGGCGTCTCTTCTTGCATGCAAGCCTTCTATGCCGCTGAGTTTCGAGTAGCAGAAAAGATATCAAGGATAATATCAGCATCCAAACGGAGTGTACCCTTAGCGAGTACTCGTTTGCTTGAAGAGTTTGTCACGGCAGGAGGGTCCTTCGTTTCTTCCAGCATTCGCGATAATAGAGGATAGGCCTTGGTCACTCTCGGGATTTGCAGCAAGTCTCAGACGTGATTTGATTGTTTGTTATGAGCTAGTCTTGCAACGGGATGTCTATCGGAACAGCAGGTTCTTCCACGAAGGGCCAGAAGCCGCATACATGCTGTTCGAGGACGAGGAGATGGATGTTCAAAAGGACAGCTTTGCCATGGTACTATGCCGCAGGCTCCTCGTAGCGAGAAATATGAATTTCTTTGCTAATAACCGATAAGCAATGCGTGGCAAGATGGAAATATGGGTAGGACACACATCGGGAACGTATCGTATGAGGAAGTAGAAGTTGTCGAACAAGCGGCAGCGGCGAACATGGATCAAGATGCGATTTCATGGCTCATGCTGGACAGGTTTTACTGCATTCTAAATGTAATTCATCTTTTTAAGCGCAGCCCACTAGTCCCTACATTGGAATTATTAGAATTAATTATAACGGTGAAACGTACCGTATGTTCCTCATCTTCAGGGATTATGTGGTAGTATTGAAGTAATACAGCAGTAGAAGCGCCGCAGACCACATAACGCCGTCCGTGTCATAACGATCTCTCTCATCTAAAATTGTGTTGAAGAGGGATGTGGTAGATAGCTGAGATATTGACCATTCTGAATAGGTAAATCCATCTAGCGGGCCATTGAGAGGAAGAGGAAGTGATATGATCTGGACTATGCAGAGCTGGCATTGGCAGAAGACGGTAGAGAATCCTACGCTCGTTCTTTATTCGTGATAGCCCTTCTTGCGTAGTGCCTAGTCGTTTCTGAAATTACCATTCTTATTTCCAGTGGTAAATCCCTTTCGAAGAGGACGTTCGTTGGTGCAGATATCCGAGATGCATAGCGGTATGGAAGTGTGTTGATGCTTTTTGCTGGCGTCGCCGGCCTAGCCGGTTGTCACACTTTAGCAGTGTCACGGACAGTCGTCACAGTTCGACGTTGAGCGCAGCCTCCTCCGGAGTGACCTGCGCCCAGCCTGCGCTTTCTATCTGACCGTGAACCACCTACAGAGTTTGGATTTTTGCTGAGCATATCTCTCCTTCAGTATTCTCAAATTTCCAGGCAAAATGCCTGCTCAATCCACTCTCAACACCGACGAGAAGAACAAAGTGAAATCAGTCATCCCTCCCTCTTCCAATAAAATACACTTTGCTGCTCTCGCTCGCATCTATTATGCATACCCACAGCCCGACAAGTGGTCTTATACCGGTCTTCAAGGTGCTCTGGTATTCTATAAAGATAGCAACAACGTCCTGAATTTCAAGATGGTGGATTTGGATGGCACGAGAGGGGTCATTTGGGAGCAAGAGCTGTATGAAAGCTTGGAATACAACCAGGATCGGGCCTTCTTTCATTCTTTTGAAGGAGATGTGAGTGATTATTAGCTCTATTCCATGCAGTGCGTATTAACACATAATTATTTAGAGCTGTATGATTGGGTTTGTCTTTGCGGACGAAAGTGAGGCGAAAACGTTTTGGAAGAAGGTTAACACAAAGAAGGGTGCCCAGAGCAGTGCGTCTAATGAGCTCGCATTATTAGCACGAACTCACATACATATAGCGAAATCGCAGTCCGACAAGAAGAAGAAGAAAGCGTCAAAGGGAGGAAGAATCGATAAGTCCATGATTTCGGGACCCAAGTCCGGCTCATTCGTGCATGTAGCGCATATGGGAGTTGATCCAGACAAAGGCTTTACATCGACAAACGTCGATCCTTCATGGACTGCCTTCTTGGGTAATTTAGAGAACAGGGGGATAGACAAGGAGGTAATCGCGAAAGAAATGGAGTTCATCAAGAATTATGTCCGGGAAGCAGAGCAGAAGAAGCCGCAAAAGGAGCCTAAGAAACCGAAACCTCCTCCTCCGCCATCCAGGAAAGCTCACGCGCCAAACGGGAGCACTTCTTCCACTGTTACAGCACCCTCACCGCCTCCACCACCCGCACCTCCAGTGCGCTCTCAGCCCTCGGCACCCGCGCCGCCAGCGAGACAACCGCCCCCGCCAGCTCGTCCTTCACCAGCGCCATCAGTGCCTGCACCCCCTCCTGCACCGCGCCGACCTCAGCCTCCCCAAGTCAATGCTCAACCTCCACCTCCTCCTCGACCGTCTGCAGGTCACACCGGTGGAGCCCCGCCTCCGCCTCCGCCCCCACCAGCTCGTCCTACCAGCATAGCACCACCGCGTCCACCCCCTCCTCCAGGTCGCCCAGCTCCTCCGTCTGCTGCTCCTGCTTCAGATGCTACTCCACCACCTCCTCCTCCTCCACCACCCCCGCCTCCGCTACCTCCATCTGGTGGAGGAGCTCCCCCACCGCCTCCACCGCCTCCACCTCCTACGGGTGGAGGCAATGTACCCTCGGCGCTCGCTAGCTTGCCGCCTCCACAGCCTGGCAGAGGGGATCTCCTTGCTTCTATTGCCGGAAAGGGTGTGCACTCGCTGAAGAAGACAGACCCAAGTGCTTCTCCTGCACGTGCCACACCCCCACCGTCAGCCGATAGTGGCGCAGACACTGCTGCTGCAGGAGCCGCCGTCGGGGCCGCTACTGGGGCTGCTACTGGCGGCGATCTGACATCTGCGCTAGCAGCGGCTTTATTGGAGCGGAACAAACGTCTCGGAGACAGTGATGATGAGGATGACGACGACGAAGACTGGGATTAGTACATTAGTTCGTATTTCCCCTCTTCTACCCTTGTAACCTCTGACAAGAACCTTTTCTTCAGGTTTTTTTTAGCGTTTTTACACCTTGCATCCTCCTTTCCACTGAAAGTAGGAATATTAATACGGCAATTTATATATTCTTTCGTCACCTGGCACCCTGACTGATTCTGCAGCGGCCAGTCCGCTGATTTCCTTCATTTGCTTCCCTTGATGTTTGGAAGATTAACGTCTGTTGTTTAGAATGTGTAACTCCTTTCGTTTGTTAGTGGCTCGGAAGCTAAAGCGCTACTACCTGATAATGCACAATGCTATTACCGATGACAATGTACTGGGCCACTTTATGGGCACGTGACCACCGTTTTTATTATTCAGAGCCACTGATGGTATAAAGGACAGCACCTCCAGTCTAGTTGCATACATCAAACCAAACTTTCTACCACAATACCCTCCGCTGCCACTGAAATGTCCACCCCCACTGGTCTTCTAGCTTCAAGTAGCTATTCCGCTCCTGCTGACGATTCTTCTAGCACTTCGAGTTTTCCGCCTCCAAAGAGGTCTGACGAATGGCTTCGGTCTTGGTACGTTGAACCTCCTTCATGTTACATTAGTATTTGACAAAAATCTAGGTTACGTGCAGGTCTAGTATGTGCTGGCTCGGGCGAGATTATCGATTATTTTGGCTGGGAAGAGATAGTTGCAGGTCACGAGATACTCCAGGAACCTGGACGACTTTTTGACCCAATGGGAGGCCTTTGCAAGTTATTTTCGTTCCCTGGTATCCTTCAGACAAGCTTACCCTTATCCATTGAAAGATTGGGCAAACATACAGGAATATATGAAGGCCCTTGTCATAGCACGTGATGACATAGATATTTTCGAGCCACGCCGCAAAATCGCCCAAGATATACTTGATTTTGAACTCTGGCGGTTGCGCAGGGATCCCTACATGACCCATCCTCAGATTATATGGCCTGGGCCGTCAGACCTTATCCACCACGATTCAAAATTCAAAAGCATTATCGAAGACAAAGAGAAAGGCGCAATCACAGCTTTCGACTTCCAAGCTGGCGTGGTGTTCCTTCGTGTTAGCGTTTTGAAATGGCGTTTAACACTTGAGGAGTACGTCCGTGACGAGCTTTTGTCCCAGCCATCCGATGATGCACCTGATGTGGATTTTGATTTAAAGCAAGCTGTTATGTTCTGCACCGTTTGTAATACTGACGGGCTAGTTTATCCAGATGTATTAACTCATCCTTGCTTCCAGATATATGAATGGGAGAGTGTAGTACTGGAAGAGACACTCAAGAGATTCAGTCCATCGCTTTGGCGCCATTTATCTGGCGTCTGGCAGTGTGAAGGGAAGATCCAGCTGTCAGAATGTGACATGCTTGTAAGGAAAATTATTGCTGATTATCGCCAACTCCAGCTTTCTGTAGTTCTTAATTCTGATTATCTCGCGCGCGGAGAGACGTATATCTGCAAGGTCTGCTTTCACATACGACCATCCCCTCCCATGGATTGGTGCATAGCTGTACGTGTTTGAGCCCAAACGTTGTATGAGTGCTTACCAGCTTCACCAGGCTAACCACGTCATCGAAGTACATGAAGCACTTGCCAGCCGACTCGATGACCGGGATTTCGATTTACGATTGCAGCTGGGCACGTTAGACGATTGGCGTAACGAGCAAGTTGCTTAGACCGAGTTTAGAGTTCATTCCTCCAGACTGGAACAACCACCAACAATACTTAGACTAAATGCACCAATTGCAATGTATTATAATTTATCACACTTGTTCTGAATTACGCCTCCAAAGTCAAAATAATATGTTACCTTGCTTGCAAGATCTATAGGTATCCCCATAAATGATTTAAAGAAGCCTCATTTCGAGGAACCCGGTAAACAACTATAAGCAACCAAACTCTTTCTCTTACCACCACCTGCTTTCGCATCCCCTTCGACGTCTCCCCTACTTCTGTACATCAAACGAATATCCATCTTTAGCAACCCCAATAAACCTTCGTCACAATTTCTCAACGGCCAAACCGTTCGAGCGCTATGGGCACGCTTTGAAATCATCAAATACGCCTTTGCACAGATATCAGCAACCGTACCGAGGCCCCACTTATATGAGGAAGGAAGAAAAGCCTGAAGATCAGCCCCCGCATCAGAAAACTTGGCGGATTATTAGTTGTGGTTTGCCGACCTCCGAATTAAGCTGGCCCTTGCGCTGAAAACAAATCGATGAAACCCTTGGTTGGACTCTTGCAGTGCCGAAACTTCATTTTCCAACGCAAAATCGTTTGTATTTCGTTTCATCTCCTCCGACAGACCTCATGAACTGACAGTGGGCTGTATCTTCGTAGGACAACGACTCATTCATATTACATTGCAATGTAAAGCTCACACGAGACGCGTCTCCACCTTTGTGCCTTTCAAGAAGGCAAATGAAAGGCATGAAGTATGATTTTATATTTTCAATATACCTTCAGATCTCTTTATTTCGACGAGTAGGCAAAAAATAGGATTCATATCCGTGTCCTACCTTTTGCCTTTTTACATTGAGAGTATTTGATAATGTGCCCTGTGTCAATTATATACATACAAAACACCTTTATAATACTGTACACATCCTTTTCACCTACTAGTATTATTGTTCCAGTATACCATTGCAAGCAAGGTTGTTCAACTGACAGGCTGGACAGTCCTTTTCATGAGATATTCTAATGATAATCCTGCATGCAAGGTAAGATGTGTTATGCATTATGCAGCCCATAATATTTTCGGGAACCTTTGAAACTCCTCACAAGTCGTGCAGGTCTATTATCCTAACTTCAACCCACTTAGTAGTAGGGTTCTAAATTCTCTCTTCGATATATTATATGTATGAACAATTTCTTCGCTACTACATACTTCTTCCACGTATATCCAATCTTTCGAAGACTTCTAAGTTTTCGCTCTCTTCTTGCACATTCACCGAGAACGCTGGTTGTCACAAGAAAGGGGTTTCAAAGCAAATATTCAGGAAAGAAAAAGCGAACAGAAAGGCGCAATAATATATAACAAGAGTGTTCCATGAGAGTGACAAGTAATGCAAGATCTTTGAGATGCCTCTTTATGTGTAATAAAACAATGGGCAGCTATCTCCCCACATCAGCAAAACGTCAAAATAATTTCCGGGTTTCCCAGGTTTCTGGCCTCAAAAGGAAATTTGTATAGAAATCGTACGATTCTGCATAATTCTTCGATCAATAAAATGTAGACACCGGAGTTTTTGGATTACCGGGTTTCCAGAAAAAGGGACATAGATTTCTATGTTTTCGTGTTTCCCGGTTTTTTCTGGTTTCCAGGGGTTTCCCAGGTGTAGAAACCCGTGGAAACTAAAATGCAAAAGTACTGATGCAATGGAATGGAGCTAACCAATCACACAATGCAGAAGTTATCTACGAAAGTTGAAGACTTTAGGGAAATCCCAAATACTTCTGCTTGATCGGAAACTCGACTAGAGCACAAACAGGAGTTAATCGGCTAGGATTACTAAACTACGAGGATGATATTATATCTACAGCACGATGAGCACCTCTGCTGTAGACGGAAATCGCATGGATAACCTGTTAAGAGATGAGCATGGAAAAACTTCAAATCAGATGATTTTAGTACTTGCAAGTTGTTCTCAAGACATACATCTTCCTTACAGCGAACGCACACGTATCGAGGACCGGCCAGGTAAAGAATGACATCAGCTGTGGCATTCTGAATAACGTTACCTACTAGAGTGTTGTGCTCCGATATTTCAACCTTCTTGCGGTACCAGAACAGACCCAAAAGATGTGGAAGTAACCCTGGAACATTACGAAAGCTTCCTCCCAGAGACTAGTGCTTTTCCGAGAGAAATCTTTAAAAAAACGACGCGTCAGTACACCAGGATAAGCGAGAGTAGACTCATCACACACAACACACGAGTAAACGGTATGTAGTAAGTCTCCTGGCTGCTTCTTGATGCAATAGAGTTCACTTATTGCCGTTTTTGTTGGAATAATGGGCGCTCATTGCGAGCGTTTCGCGATGCACACTGGATCATTGCGTGTATCCCCTTGGGATTCCTTGGTTATTCTATTAAATACTTACATTTTTGTGGCATTCTGTAGTTTACTTGTTTCAGCCTTTATTTGTTTCATTAAGTAGTATATAAGTAGTTTACTTGGGATGTAGCTACTCATCCGTTTGCCTCTCGAGCTCACCTAGGCCAAACGCGAATCCACTGCTTTTGATTTGATTATGAGGCGCTCACTTTCATTTTAATAATTTTCCCAAAAGGTCAACCCATCTTTCATTTCGGTTCGCAATTGATAAGATCTTCGATAATTTACGAGGCCCATGCTATATTTTTGGGTTCAGAAATTTCACGCGTCCACTTCAGGGTTAATGTGTGCTCCAAGAAAACTCCTTTCATATTGTCCCTGACTTCACGGTGCATTAGCCAAATGAAATCACATCATAGAGCTCAACGCACCACGCTTAGTGAATTGCTGAGTTATCCCCAGCGTCTCAATGCTCCCCGGTATAGAAGTCAATTACTTCACCCCAGCCTTCAGCCCGAAATATACCCAATATTCTGAAATGAATGTGAATAACAATCTCGCAGAGAGAAAGGTTAATCTTCCACTCACGCTTGCTGGCACTGACGAAGATGGCTGTCGCGTTCCTCTCAGAGAACGTCCCAGCTGTAGCATAGCTGGGCATGCTGTGATTGGTGATCGCCATTCAACAGATTTCATAGGGTTGAAAACTACATTTTACTAACCTCCCTGATCAATGCTACTTTGCGAGCTTTCTCGGTCTCAAAAACTCCTCAATCTTCTCGGGGGTACAAAGAGGTTCATGAGAGCATGATAATCTGCCTTGTGGCACACAAATTCAGTGCACATGCACCATGACCCTGCGAGTATCAATGCTTATTTATCCTTGGGTATATCTGGACAGATCTCTAAAAGATAAATCCTCGCTCTTCCCTTATACACGATGACAGTTATCAACAGCTGCGTCTGCATCTCAGATTTCACACTCACCTCCGATAAAAACAGTCTCCACAATATCTAGCCCGGAATTTCCAAACACTCTTGTGGACCATCTTAGTTGAATCACAGTTCTACTAAGAATTCTGTAACTTTTCAGCACAAGTGGGCGAACGCACATAGCACTGGAAAAAAAATGCCAAATAAGTGTATCTTCGCTCAGACAAATGAGTTGGGCAGTCCGGCATTCTATTGACATTCTCACGAGCAGCTTTCCAGATCAGATTGGAATATCCTTGCGCTGTTAGGAAGTTATGCAGATCTTTACAGGTCTTCATTAAAATTGATGAGGCCTTTAGGATGGAGCAGTTTCGTGATTTGACATAGCCAATTCGTGAGTGGCACAATCTGAGGGGATGTTCTAAGCCTAGGACCTAGGCTTAGGGCCCTAGGATACTAACCTCAATTAATACATCGATATAGAGGTATACAAATGTGTAAGATGGCCCTTTATGACATTGGGCTTCACATAGAACTGTGAAGATGCTGAGTTCACAGGAACTCGACTGGTATCTAGGTTGGTGAGTGACATGACGAGAGGGGAAGGAACATCAGGACACCTTATACTATTTTATGGATTCTTAGCGCGCTCACTGGGCCCAAAATGCGTATATAAATGTGTACCACATTTGACAAAGGATGGCCTGTGCTGAATTTTTTTGATGAAGAGCAACCAAAATACAGCCGGGCACGATGGGAAGTAGCATACTTATTATTAAAACGTATAAATGATTCGGTGAAGACATGAAACATGGAGTCTAACTTAAAGCAATTCACAAATCGAGGGAACGGGCTGAAAAAACAGCACAGAAATGTTGCAATTCTTTTCAAGATAAAAGTTATAGAGTGTAGGTGCTGTAGCTAACCAGTTGTCTTATGTAATCGGCAAGATAAAGCAATGGTCGATAGGACAGTACTTACAAATCCCTCTACTAGACCACCTTATTATCAAAACGTTGGCTTAAAGTGGCTATCACCTGCATCAGCTTTGCCTCCGAGTCGGCAGCGGCCTTTCAAAATGCTTGAGCTTGAATGTTAACTGCCAACTGACATTATGGTTGAACAACAAAAGTTAGAAACAAGTGTACGTGGGGAGGAATGGAGGGCTTATTGCGCATCGGCGTAACGGGTAACTCGTGGGACTAAACGCCGGGTTTCTCAGAAAATGACTTCATACATTCCTTCGTCGCGAACTTGAAGAGGAGATGTTCCCACACCTTTTAGCTTGAGGACTGAGCTTGGTGGTTCCAGTACCGTATTTATTTCTGCTGAACCTCGTCATATCTTTTTCTTCTAGCGTAATTCTCGTAAATTCTTTGCTCAAATTCACAAATTTAAACAAATTTGAAACCAGCGGATCTGTACATATCAACATGACGATTTAGTGCGAGTACTAAAATTCTTTGCCTTATTCAAGTCTTTCATATTCTAGGCTTGCAAGGAGAAACGCAGCCAGACCCTTGAGATCGTTAAGATCGGTAGGCTGACTGACGTAGTACTGTGAGTGCAATTATGAGAAAACATGAATAAACGAAACGGCGAGAGAGAAGTTACACTGAAGTCTCCAGTAGTGTCTAAACTTCCAACCTAGGTGACAGTCGTAAGATGAGAACAAAGTGTTGCCAAGGACTCAGTCAAATGCACGTACCACTACTGTGTTTAGCCATCCCATCGTCATATCGGGATTAGATACCACCCAATTTGAGACTATATATTGATATGCACGCTTTGCAGCGGTCACGATGCTTCCATCTTTATCCTGTACAAGCCCCAACCTCACCGCCTTTAGTAGTGCATATACAAACATCGAAGTCCCGCTGCTTTCAAAATAATTTTTAGCTCGTCCAGGTTGGGTGATTACAAGCCACCAGGCTCCAGTCGTTGGGTCGGCAGCATCTCGAATTTTGGGAGCGAGAGTTCGAAGTATATCCAGGATAGTCTGATGACCTGGATTAGATGTTGGTATGATTTCTAGAACATCGACCAGGGCCATGGAATACCATCCCATCGCACGATCCCAGACCTCCGGCGAATGTCCACGATCAGCAGAAGCCCAGACGGTTTTATGAGAAAAATCATAGCCGTGATACATAAGCCCTGTGTTATTCGGTGCGGTAGAATTCTGTATAGTATTTTCGAACATGAGGTTGAATTGAGAGGTTATGTCGGCTTATTCAGAATTCATCTTTAAGCAATTACTTAAATAGCACAGAAGACCGAGGCTCACCCCAAGCTGTGGAGTTAGTGGGCTGAAATGCCCGGGTATATTGTGCATAGAATATTTCGCCCATATATACTCCGTCTAGCCAACCTGAAAGGGTGATAGGAGTTATTATATTTCATAGTCACAAAACGTGATGCATGCATACCTTGGTTTGGATATTTCAACTTGTGCCAGAATTGGCCTTGAGGAGTTCGAGGATGAGAATTTAATTGTCCCCTGAATATATCCGCTGCTATTTTATACTTGATATTTTGCGTTTGCTCATAGCTATTGGAGAGTCGTTGACTTTCTTCCTATAGAATTCAAATAATGTTATTGCCTCACAGATATAAGAACGTAGGACCGGTCCTGAATGCCAAAGTAATCAGACAAAGAATGCAGTTAGTTTAAAATCACATACCGCAATGGATCAAGCACATAATCTGTAACACTTTGTGATCGTTATTCTTTTAAAGTAAGCAACTCGAGTCAATAGAAAGCGACTCACTTGTAGCTGCCGTGGACAGTCCCATTGGGAAACACGATATTGTTGATTCCGGTCTGAATATAATTGTAATATGTCTTGTTTCCCGTAAGGGCATATAATTGCTGAAGCCCCCATTGAAATTCTCCGTGCTCGTACGAGACGATTGCATTTCCATTCGTATCTAAACCGTTCCCTTGTCCCCGCGCAATAGCAGAGTCTGCAGCCCATACCGCATATGACTGAGGCCGACATATTGTGATTGGCGTAAGATGAAGTAACAGTATGGCGAAAACAATCATCTTGGGTAGTAAGGTTGACAGTGGAAGGAAGCAGAAATTACATCTTATACTTCGCCGTCTAAAAATAGAGATAAGTGGAAACGCATGGTGCATCGGTCACTCTCGTTCTTACGGTCCGCTGAAAACTCCAGACCGGCCCAGGAAATTCCGAGAGAAGTTAACATTCATCATGTAAAACAATACCTTCATTCCATTCGGATTCATATGTGAAACAGGTGACGTTAATATTAATATGAATTTACAGAGGTGATGGGAGCATGTCATATTCGATACCGGCCAGTAGGAATGCAGCCAATTCTTTAAGGTCGTCGAGTACTGTTCCAATACCAACGTAATACTACGCATGTCGCGATTAGTGAGGGATATGGTTTCAAAATATAAGTGCCCACTTCAATGACCCGTTTCTGCTCAAACTTCCCACCTGAAACACGGCTAGTAAGCAATTTACTACCTTCGAAAAAGCTTTTGCATACCTAAACTGTATTGACACACCCCATAGATCCATTACTACTAGGAACCACCCAATTATTGATCATTTATTTGTATGCCTTCGTCGCCGCAGCCAAAATGCAGCCATCTGGATCTGAAATATATCCCAGTCTGACGCCCTTCAGGAGCAAATAAATCAATATCGCAGATCCGCTGCTCTCGAAATAAACCTTTGCCCTACCAGGTTGGGTCATAACTAACCACCGTATACCACTGCTGGGATCAGCAGCATCTCTGGGAGCGAGGTCTGAAGGATATTCAGAATATCTGAATGGCCATTATTTATGCTTGGAATGATTTCTAGCACGTCGACAAGAGACATCGTATACCGTTCCATTGCGCGGTCCCAGGTTTCAAGCGAGTGTCCAAAGTCAGTAGATGCCCAAACTGCTGTGTGCGAATAGTCGTAACCATAATAAGCAGACCAGTGTAGTTGGCTGCCCCAATTGCTTGCAGGGTGCTTTTGCACATGAATTAAACTGCAATGTAATGTCGGCTGAAGAAGCCTTAGATTTTAAATTTTAAATTTTTCGAAAGACACGTACCCCACGCTATAGTATTACTAGAGTCACAATCGTTCGTATATTGAGCGTAAAAGATGTCACCTATATATATATACCATCCAGCCACCCTGCAACATACGGGAAAGACATACTGCTTCAGAATCATGAAGCATTGATAGATGAATAAGGAACATTAGTTATAGTATCTTAATTTATGCCAGAACTGTCCTTCTGCTGTCCTCGGATGCCCATCAAGCTGCTGCCGCATGGCCGCCGCTAATTTCCATCTTGTTTCCTTTGGTAGTTTATACCTGAAGAAATCATAGTTTGTTCAGCATTATGGCGTCCATAATAAAGAGGCATAGATGCGATAGCAGTGATGAGACAACGTCATGACACATATCTTGCTAGATATTGCTTGCCTGATAAGGTCTAGCGAATAATCCGTCAATCTGGTGGAAAGACGAATCAAACGCATAAAAGCAGGAAAAATGATTTGGGAAGACGAATACGTATCCGCTATGGACAGTTCCGTTATCGAAGACGATGTTGTTCGCTCCAGCGACGATGTAACCATAATATGTCTTGTTTGTTGTCAGTCTTCCCGTAAAGAAGTTGAAGCCCCCACTGAAGCTTTCCGTATTCATAAGAAACGCTTGCTTTGCCAGATGAATCAAGATCATTTCCTTTACGTTTTATAGCGGAATCGGTAGCCCAGATAGCATATGAGCTAGGACGAGCACCAACTTCACTTGTAAAGCTGAATAGCAAGATCAGAGCAATCTGAGACACGCCAAAGAGCATATTGATACCTTCGAGACTTCCCTGCATCGAAGTTCGATTTGAATATATCGACTATAGGCTCAAGTACTTTCAGCGATGTGCTACGGGATAACTGGTCGGAAAAATGGAGCCAGATATCAGGTCAGGAGCTCTTCCAACAGCTTCTAAAGGTTCCAGATTAACAGGTAGAATCATGCCTAATGGTTTGACGGCCCGAGATCGTATGATCGGAGATGCTTGGGACGAGTCGAATCAGTTAAGAGTCAGGAGTCGATGGTAAAAGGTAAGAGCTATGTGGGGACTGCGGCGTGCGCCAAGAGTTAGCGTTTTTGCAGGCTGGCAGAAACCGGCCCGAATCCATCTCAACGTCACGGCACGTGCCAGACGCGCCAACCATTGCAACTTCCGTTCAATGTTTGGCGCAAACTTGAATTACATCCGACTACCACCATTATGGGCCGCTATGCCAGTCAATCATGGATGCCTCGACCAACCTCTCACACCATTTCAATAACTTGTTCAGATCCATTACGTTATCACTGTACTGGGATTTCCACGCCTATCCAATCCGACAAATGGATTCCAGGCTCTAGCCTCTCATCGCATTCCAGTTCTTTCAAGTTGAAGTTCTGTGAGAAGTAGGACCTCGGTAAGACCTTGGTTGGTACCCGGATATCTGGTGACTTTGAGCAAATCAGGTTGCTTAATCATTTCCTTGATATTGGACGGCTAGGATCTCCGAGCTGTATATTTAATGGCAATTATCTATCCAACAATGGACAACAATTCTAATTTCTCACCCCGTTTACGTGGAAATTTTCTGTTGAACGTGGGTCTTTTGACCTCAATATATTTCCTACGGCGTGAATTTGTTATCAAGACATGCGCTCCTTGCTCTTAAGGGACAAAATCTCGCTGCAAAATTGCTATCTAGCCAAAATTCGCCACATGGCAGTTTGAGATAGCTCTAACTCTGTAATTATATGTCAAAATATTAGGATTCAGTTGCAAGAAATTATGGACACAGTCATCTTTCAAGAATTATAGTAGATAAGAGACTAGACCATATGGCTTTGTAGGTTGACCTTCAATCATGCTATTCAGCCTTTACACAGGCAAATACGGTAAATAAGCCTTCCTAACCCCAATTGTCGTCCTCCGATATTAACGACTTTCGGGGCTTTACAGAATTGTTGGTGATTCTATTTTAATCATATACAGCAATTGATGCCCGTTTCCGTCTTCCGAATCGCAGCTAGTCGCATGTTATGCTATTATGACTTCCAAGCTAAAAGGCACAGTCGGCTATTTCGGATCTAATTGCTGGATATCTAGGTGGGTCAGCCACATTCGAGGAATACTGCCGACGGCCCCGAAAGTAGTATTGCTTAAACGTCAGCTTAGAGGGAAGGGGCATCCTAAACATGATTTCTATCACCCCAAGTGCGTGATTAGCTCGATGAATACACACTTACACACCGCACCGATTGTATTCTTTGACATTCCGACAAGGTTATCAGGACCAACTTCTCCGAATACTTGGAAAGTCAGGTAGGCTCGAATATGTCTACATAAAGCTTGAGCCTGGGACTTATTGATGTGACTAGGCTAGTCCTTAACTTCAAAGGACTCGAGTATCAAACTCGATGGGTGCCGACAGTGCAGATCGAATCCACCTGCAGATCATTAGGTATCCCACCAACCGGGACGAAACCTTCAGGAGAACCTCACTTTACATTCCCGGCCCTCATCGACTATCAGGATCACTCCTCCAGTCCGATTATTTTGGCTGATTCGACCTCCATAATTGAATATTTGGAGCGAACATACCCTTCGCCATCTAAAACTCTCTTCCCTGACGGCACACGTGCATTTCATGCCATGCATGAGCATTTTATTGCCGAGAAGATTTTCGGCCATATTCCTTCGCTCTGGTTGATGGATCTATACAACTCTAAACTAGATGAAGATCGAGTTCATTTTAGGCATCGAATCGAGATTCAGTTCGGGAAGAAGTTGGAAGATATAGAGGCCCAAGGCCACGACCGTGACCAGGTGTGGAAGCAGGTGGAACTCGCCTTCTCCGCATTGGAAGGATTTATGGCAAAAAATGAGGGAGGCGAGTTCTTTATGGGGGACAGGTTATCATTTTCAGATTTTTCTCTATGTTCGTGCTTGATAACGCTGAAGAGAATTAGCCCGAATGACAGTTGGAGGCGAATTTCTTCTTGGGGAGGTGGGAAATGGCTGAAGTTCGTCCAGAATTTCGAGTCTTGGATGGAGGTGGATCATCATCCCACAGACAATGCGGTAACGTAGTCAACTGTAAAACAGGAACGAATCGCTCTAAGAATAAACCACATGTACATTTCCCATCCTCGCAAGAATCCGTCCACTCTCGTGTCGTTCGACCAAAGCCACGTTCCCGTTACCTTTTTCTCACAAATCCATATGGCGAACTGTACGACTAAAACAATCCCTCAAAACTATTTTATATAGAAGTACAACATAACTGCGCGCGGTAGCTATAGATAATTCAGCTAATCACCAGGCTATAAGAAGAGCTATGACGAGGTGTCAGAACATTCAAAAATATAGCAACTCAAAGTGCAGATGTAAATGCTTACGTGGTGAGTGTGGCAGATCCAGATGTGGCTTCGGAGCCGCCCTGGGCGGTTGTCAAAAATTGCGAAGTGCTAACGCCTTGGTTAGTAGTCAAATACTGCAAATTCAGACTGGTTAGAATAGAGTGTGACTTATTCGCAGATATCCCCTACCTTGAGGAACGTATTCAGATCGCCGCTGAAACTTGTGATAGAGGCACCGTTGGAGGGTAGGAACGAGAATACGTTGTTTGCACCGTTAGATCCTGAGTACAAATTCCTGCGTATTTTCATCCATGTCTTAAATTAAGCAATGCTTATCAGGAAAACAGATTCACGAACCAGGTGTGTCCAGCCAGAGAAATGTTGCTTGCGACAGGCTTTGGAGTTCCGTCTGAGTTGTACACAGCAGAGATAGGCCCTGCATTAAGGTTGGCAAGCCAAATCATGATTTCATTAACATTACTTCCGCCAGATGTGTTCGAGGTGAACAAGTCGTATGCAACATTGGCGACGACAGTGCCGGAGGTGCTTTGCGACCACTTCCATGTCGCCTGAATGCATGGTCAATAGGTTGACTGGGCTATGAGTGATAGAACCTAAATACTGACCGTCATACTTTTAATGGCGGACAGTTTCTTGTTCAAGCCGCTATTGAGCTGTATGTTGGTATAGCTTTTGACTCCGTTACCGCCGACCCAGGTCCAAGTATTCTTCCACGCGACTGTAGTTCCGCTCAAGGAAGAGAGAGAAGCACAGTCAGAGCCTGAGGTCGCACCGCTCATGCCCCATTGATCAAGAAGGAGAGAATAAGATCCGGCAGTAACGCTATCCCATTGACCTAGAAACACGCAGAGCATCAGAGTTGAAGTTGTTAAAATTTTCCAGATGAAGAATATCCCTACCACAGTGGGAAGACGTGTCGATAGTTTGCCTTTTCTCCAGTTCAGCAGCAGGCGCGGCCGATATGAGTGGCAGGAGCAGTAAAAGGGTGGATAATTTGGCCAGAGAGAACATTTTAGAAACCGTAAGAAGATTCAAAGACGATAATGCAGTTCACCGCGAATACCTGTTGGGACTATCTCTGTTTGAAGGTTTAAATACATTTTGGTAGCTGATTTCATCGCCCTAAATGTTCAGTATATCCGTGCGTTTTTCCACTGCGAATCCTATGCGTTGCGAGTAGAGACCACCGGATGAGAAACGGGAGAAGCTGTATAATCGCTAATTTTGCAGGGCGGACCGCAACGGCACCACAGGAAGTAGGTGCAGAAAGGTCATCAGATTATATCATGTGCAACGGAGAATCTTGTCCGGCATTGAAGAGGAGCCAGTCTATATGACGGGGGGTAGTCTGCCATAGCACCACGCACTTCGTGACGCCTTGGAGAAAGTAAAGATGAAATGGCAACCGGCAGCTGACCCGTTAAAAAGAAGTCTTGGATTCCTGCATTGTTCCGAGATTGATTGCAATAGACCGAGTGTAACATTCAACCTTGTTATATTTGGAAGACGGCGACAAGCTTCCGCAGCACCGTAGTGGCAGAAATTAGAACCAAGGAGACTTGTCGCAGTCATGACTAACGAAGATGGCAGTTTAAGCTTAGCTTAAGCCGGTGGCTTTAAGTAAGCACTTGTAGCTGATACAACCCGGGGTGGAAAGCTTGGAAAGTCGTAGTTCTGCAGAAGAATACGTGCGAATACAAGGCATAAGCCTAGCGCTAATGCTTGATAGCTAATACTTGTCGGTAAATTGCTTGATGTGTCGACATTCTTTCCATGAGATTCATCGTACTTCGCTCGGCTTCAACATTAAACATTCAGTGGAGGATCTTCACCTGGCCGCGGGCCCTGGTCCTGTTGAAGGCATTACCTGCGAAGACCCCATCTCTGGGTTCGCATTATTGGCCTGCGTGTTTGCAAAGGGGTCATCGGAACCCTAGTTTCATGAACATCATTCCAATAGACCGCAAGAAAGTATTGGTTGAAGACTAACCTCCCCAAGCAGTTGCTTTCGTTTCAATTCCCCCGAGTATTTCTCCTGCCCGAGGTGAACTAACTGCGGATTGCGAGTCACTTTCCCTCTAACTTCGTCCACTAATCCTGACACTCTATCAATGATACTCTATAATTACGTCAGATTGATTGTTATAATAACGAGTAATGCCAACTCACCGGTCCTTTGTTATAGTTAGGTCCATACCCAACCTTGCCAGCATGTCGTTGTTCAGGAAATTGAGAATCATCGATGACAAGGGCATTTATAGCACTGTAAGAGCCTGAGGCTCCTTTGGGAGCGGACATATTGGTATTAGGTATCAGTGTACTTTCCGGGGGATGGGGGCTATATGAAGTATACAGCTCAGTATGACAAAAACATCAATTAATTCGGATGGAATGATTACATTTATTCCTAAGGCATTCAGTCTTAGCCACCAAGGAACCATTGAATAGTCAGAGTGATAGAAACCCTTCCGATCATGATGCTGTAATAGCCTCTGGAGCCTTAGATCGATAGTTGTTAGCTGATGGAGACTCGGAATCGGGAATGCAGCGCCTGGGAGCGCAGCTAATGACCAGCTCGATCTTTGTTTGGTACTTCCACGTAGAACAAACATATATCCGAGCGTCAATGTTGAATGTTGAACGCGTCGACTTCGTTGTCACCATCTGCTCGCTCAGGTCTCCCCGCTGCAGTAAATACATAATTATCAACTATATCTTTCGTCCCCGAATCGAGCAATATGTCTATCCTCATCTTTCACGCTCTTCGTATCAAACGCGTGGTACTACTTCTTTGAAGCACACGACTCACGCGAAGCCATCTTCTCGTGATCACAATTGCACTGATACGCTGAACATTTTACGCAGGAGGTATTTTAGGGCAAACTGGCGCTGCCGTCATTCTTGAGCTTGAGGGTGCACCAGCTGCACGATATGCATACCGATAATAAACGTGCGTCGGTTGCTTTCCGAACATCTACTGAACAGCGGAACGTTCGCCTTGTTACTTGCGTTCACTGGTAGCAGTCTTTTCGACGAATTGAAGATGTTACCCACTCTCCTACTGGCATTCTACATGAAGAATCTACTGGATAATCGATGAAAAATGCTGGACCTGCTTACTCGATCCATGAAGACACTGTCGAAATGCCAACGGCATCCATCAAAGAACTGAACGGACAGGATTCGCGTGTACGCTATGGCACATTGCATCGAAGGGCTAGATGAGAATTTATATGCGATAGAAGCGACTTTCGGTCATGGGGGTTCCTATAAATTGTCTCATCTGTACACTTGGTGCTGCCCTCATTCTCCCAACGATGCGGACCATACTTCTGCTCGCAGGCTTTGCAGCATTATTGGATACCCCAGCAGTGCATGCTGCTGCTAACTTAACTTCCTTGGTCAATCTTTTCATTGGCACCGCATCTGGTGCCAATGGTGGAAGTGGGGGAAATGTGTTTCCAGGTAAGTTCGAAATTACTGGACGTTCTTTTCATTCTCGAAAAGTTAAATTATGTTTCATGATGCAGGAGCTGCTGTTCCCCATGCAATGGCGAAGGTAAATTTTTGACAATCGTTACTGGACATTGTTTGATCCTCTCTCACCACTTTACTTATTAGGTCGGTATCGATGTTAGCACCGCCCCACGGCAAGCAGGATATATTTCAGATAACTCTTCCATTACTGGAATCTCTTTGATGCACGACGAGGGCACAGGAGGGAATACGGATGGCGGCTATGGCTTTTTCCCGCTTTTTCCCTTAATAGGCTGCAACTTTACGTCTTGCCCCGTTGGCCTTAGTGCTCGTCAGGCTCTGCGAGCAGCCGGTACAGATGGTGAATTGTCTTGACTATCGAGTTATCAAGGAGGAGAAATAACGAACAATGTTCAGCTGCTACTCCGGGATATTTTACTACCACTTTCGTGAATCAAATAAAGCTCGAAACAACCTCGACTCGCAGGGCTGGCCTAATCCGATTCACATTCCCTGCATCTGCGAACCAGACGGTCAAACATGTTGTAGTTGATCTCACGAACGATCTCCAGCGGTCTTTCCAGGGCGGATCTCTCTCCATCCAGCCAACAGGGAGAGTTAAGCTCAGCGGCACATTCCTGCAGGTAAGACACTAATTTATTAGTGTGTTAGAAGGATATATGTTGATATATTTCAATTATAGAGCTATGGTACAGATAACTATACCGCCTATGCCTGCTACGATTTCACTCGTGTCTCGACTTCCAACAGCCTCTCAGCTTTTGGGACCTATCAATCCACCTCCGCCTCCTCGCCCAACACCATAACCATCTCCCCATCGAACACTTCACTCAATTTTCCATATACCGCGAATATCAACCCAGTCCAAGCCGGCGCGCTGCTGTCGTTCAATGCCAGCTCTGTGACGGCTCGCTTTGGGATATCGTTCATCAATGCAGATCAGGCATGTGCGAATGCGGAAGAGGAAGTACCAGACTGGGATTGGGATGGCGTTCGGGAGAGCTCGCGGGAGAAGTGGGAAAACGTGTTGAGTAGGGTGCAAGTGGATACGGCGAAGGAGGATCAGACGGTTGTCCAGTTGCTATATTCATCGGTATGTACGTCTTGCTCTATGGTAGTCTTCGGATTGATGATTGTAGATTTGTTGCAGCTGTATCGTGCATCCCTCGTGCCCGCGAATCTAACAGGCGAGAATCCGTATTGGAGTTCTCCTTATCCATTCTACGACGCCTTATTCTGGTATTAAGCTATTGCACGTTTAGTTGAATGTTATGCTCATTTTTATTGCATAGCTCCTGGGACACATTCCGCACCGTCCATCCCCTACTCTCAATCACATCACCTCAGGAATGGAGCGAGATCGTTAATACCTATGTCGATGGGTGGCGACATACGGGATACATCCCTGAATGTAGATCAAACACCAAAGCGTACGTGATATTGCCCTTGCCCAAACTATATTCCATTAAGATCCTGCACCTTGCAGTGGATACGTCCAGGGGGGCTCAGATGGAATGCCTATACTGGGAGACTTTGCAGTGAAATACGCAAAGCGTGCTGCTGAGCTTGGCGTTCCGACGAATGATTTGTACCAGGCACTTGTGGACACCGCGGAGAATACAGTGCGTGCATCTCTATTGAGGGATTGCTGTTGAGGCACGGTACTGAAAACGTTCAAATATAGCCCCCTAATTGGTATGAAGGTACAATCGTCCGTTATAGCCTTTTCTCCTCCGCTAATAGCACCTATTTAGTCGGAAGACAGAACACAGCATGGAAGACATTCGGATATATTCCCACTGACTGGACGGACCCTTCTGGGTCCACCGGCTTGCCCACTCGGGAGGCCTCAAGAGCGTATGAGGTACGTTAAATATTTTTTTGGTTTCTTTATTTCTCAACTCGCGGATTCCTTACTTTACAAAGTATGCTCTCGGTGATTTTGCAGTGCGCCAAGCTGCCATTTCTCTCGGCAAATCACCTGCCGATATTGTAAAATACGCCAACCGGTCGATGAACTTTGTCAACATGTGGGATCCGAGCGTCACCAGCGATGGTTTTTCAGGGTTCGCGCAGCGGCGATATCCTGTGGGTGATTCCCTGCGTGTTTCCTCGTCCCCTGTTTGGCTGACTACAAAGGTTACGTGGTTGATAGAACGGAACTTTCGCATTCAGCCCACCGGATGCCTGCTCGCCCGTCGATCCTACGCCTCACTCGTGTGCCCGGGGTACTGATAATGACGTTGGATTTTATGAATGTGAATGTATTTCCAACGGCATTGGCAATCTTATAGCTAATGACTCACTCGACAGCCTCGTCTTGGGAAATGAGCTTCTTCGCTCCGCATTCAATGTCGACCCTCATCAAGCTGATGGGGGGTGATACGACCTTTGTCAGTCGAGTGTATGTTGCTTCATACACAATTCTTGGTCTCTTCGACTCATGTGTTGTGTCGGGACCTTCTCCAGAGACAATTACTTCTCGAAAGGCTACTTCACAGCGGGGAATGAGCCCTCCTTTGAAATGCCATGGGCGTATCACTATGCGAATCGACCTGATCTTAGTGCGCTTCGAGTACGCAGTATTGTCTATAAGAATTTCAACACCGGCATTGGAGGGTACGACGTCTTTTCTCTTTCGCTAGGCATTCTCTGACCGGTACATTTGCTTACAGGATCCCAGGAAACGATGACTCAGGCGCAATGGCTGCGCTGCTGACCTTCCACCTCCTTGGACTCTACCCAGTCCCATCCTCCACGCAGCTCTTGCTTGGAAGCCCCTTCTTTTCATCCTACACCATTCAGAACCCGCTTATGGCAACTGCCACTCGCGTCACTGTCAACGGTTTTGATAAAAATACGCTCGTGCAAGCTCCCCCAAGTGGGAGCAGACTGTACGTACAGAGTGTTAGGATCAATGGGGTGTTAAGGGATACCGTGTGTTGGATTGATTGGGAGGATATCGTAGGTGGGGGGGAAATAGTGATTGAGGTTGGGGCAAATGCTGGAGCGGCTAAGGGATGTGGAGAAGGCGCAAAAGCGTTACCGGACTCCTTGGAAAGCGGTGGGTTCCCTGTATAATAGTTCTCCCGCCCAACTCCTGCCTACGAAATATATCAAACTTGCTGCTGTTGTTGTCAACAATATTATAAATTCTACTGCCAGATACCTTTGATCTCAATGATGTTTTACTGGTATATTATAATCCTGCTGTAGTATTACACCACTAGTACATAGTATGATTATACGATACAGTATCGTCAAGGCGTGTTAAGTCGTGTAGTCGTCTTGATTATAATATAAGCTCTTTACTTGTTGAGCTCGGCACTCCGAGCTTGCAGCTCCTCGCGACCCTGCATGACCAAAACTCATGAGCATTAGTTTCATGAAATTAACTCGAGATGACTCACAAGAGGCTCAGGAAGATTCTGCCTGATTTGTTCATTCGGAACATAGGGATCGCGGGCATGGAATGCCTCTGCCGCGCCTCCACTGCCGCATCTCAGACCGCCGTGGGGTTGGAGGTCAGCGGGATCATTTGTTTTCTACAATGAAGAACCCAAGTTAGAAACTAGTTATCTTACGACGAGGACGTCCAAATTCACAGCAGGATGGGGTTGGATAGAGAAAGTAGGTTCGGAACGGCCCTCGTTTCCAGGCGCAGCGTTGTTCTGCGACTTGGAGCCGGAGTTGGAGAGCTTGGATTTGACAGAATCGAAGAGGCCTGCGGGCATGATGATAGATAGATGTTTTGAATGTTTTCAAGTGAAGTAAACAGGGGTAGGAGCAGTAATGGTGCAAGTAGAAATGTCACTATAGCATGCTTATATACGACTGCGGCTTGCTCTGCATTCCGCAGAGATTTAGTCATACCAAGCTCGATGGAATGTGACGTAAGCGGGGATCGATGACGATCGAGGAGCGCAGCCCCGCAGCGGGGCCAAGCTGGAGTGCGGGCCGAGGTGGACCCCAACCCGACGCAGAGAATGGTGTGACGTAATGGCATATGAACACTTTTCACTTATGGCGTCTGAAAGCGAAATGGAATATTAGGATTGCATCGAAAAAATAACATCACGAGTGAACGAAAACGAAAAATCAGCAATAATTCTACATGGAGAACCCGGAATCCACGACCATAAACCCTGGTCGTGCCATGACTCCGTACACTCTAGCGCCCTCACTTCGAGAGCATCATCTGCGCCGCCGGAAGGATTGAGTATGTGGGCCAGGGTCATGATGAGAGTATGACTGCTACCTTCCGGAATTCTAGGGGGACAATGAGCACGCGATGGTGGGGGCGAGGTCGACAAAACATACCTGGAAAACTGATCTCCCCGTCGCCATCTACATCTGCCTCCTTGATCATGGCGTCTATCTCTCTATCGCTTAGATCCTCTCCTGCGGGCAAAGATGAAACAAAAGTCATTAAATACAACAGATCACCCGCCAATCTCCATACGTTACTCACCTAAACTGCACATCACCTGCTTCAGTTCTATTGTGGAGATACTGCCACTCCCGTCCTTGTCGAACACATTAAACGCCTGGCGCATCTCCTCTTCGCCATCCATATCACTGTCGCCGAACTGCATGGCCATCATCTGTATGAACTCGTCGAAGTCGACCATCCCGTTGCCGTTGGCGTCCACCTCGCTGACCATGTCCTGCAGCTCGGCATCGGTCGGGTTTTGCCCCAGGGACCGCATCACGGTGCCCAACTCCTCCGTCGTGATGGTTCCGTCGCCATCTAGGGGGGCATCTGAGCGTCAGGGCACGGGGGAGATAGGATGAGATAAGCGGGAAGGCGCACTTTTATCGAAGAGCGAGAACGACTCTCTGTACGCTGATCAGGATATCAGCATGTTTCTCTCTCGCAGAAAGAACATAAACGAGCTAACGCACCAGAGATTTGTTCTGAGATGGTCCAAAAGGAGAGACGTTAACGGGCCGATCGCTCAGATGGGAAGCGATGAAATATCAGACCTTCAGACTAACGGAAAAATGACGTAAGCTGAGAGTCTTCACAGAAGAAAGACGAGAGAAGTCGCACTAGTTTGTTCGCCATAGAGTGATACGGTGGAGGGTGTCGAGGGTGGTAGTGTTTGCAGATGAGGAAAGAAGGTGCGATGCAGGAGGCGAAGGAAAGTTATAAACAAAGGCGCTTTTGGTCGATTGCTTTGATTAACGTAAACCTTCTCGGTATGGGTGAGGGCAAATCCGACAATTGAGAGGCTATAAATAGCTCCACAAGGGATTGGGAGTCTCAGTCCTCTGCTTGGGTGAGCTTATAAGCCTCTGGCAGGCTTGACTCATGCTGGAATGAATTCAGTTTTCCGAGGAGCGATACAGGTGAGAAGGCGGTGTCGTTGGCTATGCGCCTTCATGGGCGAGGCCTCAACGAGGAAAACAAACGTCACAACGCCGCGACAACGCGCGGGCGGCGATTGCCGGCATGTGCCCTTTATCTTTGCGCCTTGAGACGCTTGAGGCATTTTCCTCTGTGCGAACATCTGCTACTTAGCGAGGCCCATCGCGAACGTGCATCCTCATTTTACAGGCATGCGCAACTCAATCGACGATAGCCGCGGGAAACAATATGCGAGTACAGATGGCAGCAAGTGCTAATCCGACACTGGAGATACCTGTTTGATCCTTCTATTCTGGTGCTCCTGTGGATCATTGGTCAACTGGACGGAGGACTAGATCAATTAAAAACGCACTGCACGGCTGGCTTCTGGCGTATTGGGAGATAAGGTGCTGGATGGAAAGCGGGGGAAAGGCAATCATATCAGCGATGTGAAAGTGGGAAGGGGCACAACGTGTTGCTGCGAGTGATGAGTAGAATCTATGATGATCCTTCCACGGGCACAAAAGATCGACACGCGACTGCCAGCCGCGTTAGTTGCTGACCGATACCCTCGGATACCCTTTACACACATAAGTAATGGTGGGCACGGAACGCCCGTTGCATGGATGTGAGGGCGGGAGGAGCCACAGCATCCTGGCGCCCAAGTGCCTGCTCATCGTCGTAAACGCTCGTCAAGCGTGTGTTACGCCGCCTTCTCTGCATCGCCATGGGTGTGCAGAACGTGCAAGTCAGTTCAGAACTGAAGCTAAGCGATTGCATGGAGGCGGCATGGTACTTGCTGTGAAGCTCACGTAGGGGAAAGCAGTGCATGCGCAGTCTTTTTTTCTCATAGAAGAAAAAATGGCTTCAACCTGTCAGTGTATCCGCCAGGCCACCTAAGAAATGAACTAAGGGGTGAGATTACTGATGAGGTGGGAAGGAAATTGAAGCCCACAGCTTTCAAAATGCAATGCCACAATTTCTGAAGCGCTCAGCCCTCGTATATGATAACCATCCTGAAGAGGACAACAATTGGATGCATCTCAAGGGTCCAAGCATCATTCACAGCATCCACAGGATGTGCATGTCAGTGGACACAATTATGAAAGAACATTACAAATGAAGACAAGGCGAAGAACGAATATGGGTCCTAAACGGTGAACAAGTCGATCAGATGTTGTCTAGCAACTTGTAGTCTTGTAAGAACGCGGTGCACTCACAGCTTTAGAATGCCACTTTGCAGCGCACAAAAATAAGCAACGCACTCTTATGATGGAATCAATAGCACCATGCCACGGTATCATTACCAGAGGCTTATCCGCGTATTTAGAGTCGTACAGCCTGTAGGTACACTGCGCTGGCATGGCTTTCTGTTGGTTTGTTTATGTAAACATCACCTGAGTTCTACAGAGTCGTCATAGAACGTGTATAATCTGAAATCAGGAGTCACGCTATGCGCAGACGAGTGTTATATGCCGAGTTCAAGAAGTGTAGAGGAAGATGTAATAAACATAAGTCAAGCTGCAAACGACTCGTTGCTCGGGACGGGCGGGGAAGTGCATAGCTTGTGCTTACATAATTACAGCGCTTTGAAGATTCGGCGATAGCCGACAGATGGAGCGCGACACCCTGTGACCTATAGCGTCTGAGTACAAGTATATCGCTAGCCAACGCATCCACGTCCCATCCTATACTTCCCTCCTCCACTACCTCCTATATCAACATATTATAAGAAATGGCCGACCAATTGGTGCGTAATTCTCTCATAAAATATCTGCAAAGCCTCACTATTCCCGTATTTTGCAGTCTGAAGGTATTAACTTGTCTATTTCGTGTTGCGAGGGTGCTCTGCTGACCGGAGATTCTGCTTCATCTGCTATCCTGCCATCTTTGACTCCGGAATTGCTCAGAGCAAATATCTGGTGCGTGTCTGACTGGATGCGATGTCCCGATCGCACCCCCGCACGCGTCCCTGTGTACTGACGCTACTGCTCCACAGAGTTCAAGGAGGCGTTCTCGCTCTTCGATAAAGGTGCACCCTTCCTCTTGTGTGTGCGATCGACATATCTCTCTAACTCAAGCTTTTTTTCCCATTCAGACGGCGATGGCACCATCACCACTAAGGAGCTCGGCACTGTCATGCGCTCCCTAGGGCAGAACCCCACCGAGGCTGAGCTGCAGGACATGATCAACGAGGTCGACGCGGACGGCAACGGAACCATCGACTTCCCCGAGTTCCTCACGATGATGGCTCGCAAGATGCGCGACACCGACAGCGAGGAGGAGATCAAGGAGGCGTTCAAGGTCTTCGATAAGGACGGCAATGGTTACATCAGCGCAGCGGAGTTGAGGCATGTCATGACGAACCTTGGTGCGTGCTGCTGCTGTTCTTTGGCCTATTGCTCTCGGCTAGATGGCTAATTGTGTCTGATGGTCATTGTAGGCGAGAAGCTTTCGGATACGGAAGTCGATGAGATGATCCGTGAAGCGGATGTCGACGGTGACGGCCAGATCAACTACGAAGGTTTGTACTGTCCAATCCATTTCCCGGAAATGAAACTGATGGATCTTCTTCCTGCTTCTCAGAGTTCGTCAAGGTAAACTCAATAGCCCTGCCCCACACCCAACCCTGTGCTCACCCTTACTCCCCACAGATGATGCTGTCAAAGTGATCGCGTCGATCGAACTTCATTTCGCTTAAGGACAGTAGTAATCTTATCTCAAATTACGCCTCTGGTCTACCGGATTACCCTTCACTGTCTAAAGTACTGATTTCCCATGGATAAACATAAGCAAGATACATCACCCCCCCTACTTGTAGTCATGGATGGTGATGATAGTGATGTTGTAGCTATATCTTAAAGCATGTCTGTACGTTACACCAGCAGTTCTCAAATCTTCTTTACTCCACATTGTGTGATTAAGAGGACATAGCGATTGTGTGCGCGATACGATTAAGATTCCAGTTCAAGTTTTGATATATGTTTGTGACTCATCAGGCGCGTGCAGAGAGATGGGGGAAGCAGTCATTATGATGAAGATCGTCGCGCAATTGTGTGATGTGATACAGAATGCAGAACATAGAGCAATATAGTATATCCGATGCAGAGTCCATGCGATAGAACAGAGATGTACGGTAAAATGGCCGTTGAGTACAGAGCATGCAATGATTTGGGAGTACAGAGAGTGCAATAATGATATAGAGATACAGATGAGGATGAATGAAAAAGTCCTGATACGATGGCAGTCCCGGAAATAGATATAGCGCGCTATGCAGAGATGAATCAGCAACGACACGAGTAAAAGGAGTCTCGCACCATCAAAGGATAAACCGCGCAAGAAGTCTAGCATACAGGCGAGATCAGCCAGACGACGTAAAGGAAACACTCTTCATGTCCTTAAAGCTCGGCGCTGAGTGATCGCTAGCCCCTTCATGCGGACGATCGTGCGTACTCGCTGGAGAGAGTGGCTGACAGGCACTTGCGGTTCGGGTTCCCGGTGAGTTGCTGAGCCTGAGGATGTTAGCACGGCATCGTAGATCACCTCCATGGTCTGTTCATGCGCTGCGTAGATGTCCTGGGGATCCACGATGTTCACAGAGCGATGTGCGTTTGATTCGACGACGCCGGTGACTTCGTGTTTAGATCGAGACTTGGCGGCTGCCAGAGTGGCCAGGATGAGAGAGTAGTCGACCTCGTGGATGTCTGCAAGGGTCAGTGGGTCGTCCACGTGTGCTTTTTCCTCGTCTGCTGCATATATGTCTGCGGACTCGACGATGGTGACGGAACGTGTAACGTTGATGTCCTTGAACACCATGTCGGTATCTTCGGCGTTGATGGAGGCGAGGGCGGAAATGGCTTGCGCGAAATCGATGTTACTGTTTTCGTTGTTCTCGTCCTGGATTTCTGAAACATGACAGTCAGCCTTCTCACCACCGAGGTTCTCGCCGTCGAACACCTCTGACATCGCGAGCCATAACGTGAACTCATCCAGATCCTCGTGGTCATAAGACTTCTCTGGGATAGGAAGGTCAGCACAAGGCTCGTGAGTCTCTGTGTCCTCCAGGCGGTCGTCTTCCGATTCGCCTTTGAACATATCATACAGCGCGCAAGGATCTACAAGCATTTCATTGTCAGCACCATCGCAGTTCGCACTCACCTCGTCCAGCTCCGAAGGAGTGGTATCACGAGGCGAAACATTGCGGAGGGGAGAGGGAGGGACAGGTAAAGGGGCAGGGAGAACATTTTTAGACTTGGGACGATTCAAAGCCCAAGCAGCAGAGCGCAAGGCATGGATCTTGTGAACGACGGAAGTGAACATGGTTGAAATATGGGTAGATGGATGGGATGGGAAGGCAGAGGTGGTTGGGAAGGTAATGTGAAAGGAGATGGTTGTCGTATGAGTGAAAGGAAGATGAATCTGAAATGCGAGACACAGCGCGTTCATATACGGTCGAGTGAGATGTCTTACTAGGTTCCTGGATTCATGTTGTGACTGAACGTGACGGTTTTGAATCTCGTGACCGCGATTTCAGCGTTGACACCAATTTGAATGCGTAGTGCCAAAGAATACGAACGAAGCGGGGAAGCTTCATCACTGAGGTTCGCAAAGTATCGTAGCCAGATTATTTGATGGAGGGAATTGGCGATCGGATTGAAGAAGCATAGGAGGAGATATATCGACTGTGTTATTTTCCACGTCGCGATGAAACTATACATGCAGTGTCGTCCAATAGAAATAAAGCTAGAAAATATCGAAGGCCGGAATGTTATGTAGAGAACCGAAAGGTAAGCTCAGTTCCCATCCAACTAGGTGAATAAGTGTCACTAAATGAAAACGTCGTTATGTCAAGACACGCACCAATGACACGTAAGTATGTTGGATCGGAGGGTAGAGCCTGAGGGTGCAGCATGACTAGTATCTGAGTCATATAAAGCGAGAACCAAGTACTAAATACGCTGGTGCCACGAAGCTTTCAGATAATCAAGGTGGTTCGGTGATCTTTGACGGTGAATTGGCTTCTCATCTGCTTATCGATAGGCCTCCTCGCGTTTGGTCATACTGGAGGGCGTTCAGTGCGTATATTTGAATAAAAATTTGCACCGTGATGATGATCATTCACCATTAGTATTCACTATCAGACAGTTCTTTTTTGTGTTGCGTTTACGGTGTGCTGTGGTATGGTTTTGTATGGGCCAGCCAGTGAGAACAATACACTGGGATACTGGATACAGCTGCAGAGTGTATGATCCGCAATAGAGATTCGTCGTTGCCTGAGGGATATTTCTCCCTCGCGGAGGCGAAGGGTGTAGTCTGACCAGCTGCTTGAGCGGCTTCGACTTCCATGGCGGCAGAGCCTGGCAACGGTCACTAGTCACTGGTCAGGATGGCGAAGTGGCTCTCAGGAGTGGAGGTCTTGCCAGATATGACTTGGTTCGACCTAGAATAAGAAATTTCCCTGCAATCAGGGCCAAGCCGGCCCATCCGTAACTCCGATCGGCTTTAGCCTAGAATGTAATTTCGGTAGGAAGGTCACGTCCACGATCCGTTCACATTATCTTTACAGTATGACCTCTCCACTCAGGTTTTTCTTCGAATTTCTAAGTTAAAACCAGCATAAACTTCAGGAAATTTATTGTTCCGGACACTGAAAGCCCCATCTTAGACTAACCTGTACGCTCTTGCTTACTGGATCCAAGTTATTAAACTGACAGATCTAGGCCACTTTTCGCTCCCTCTATCAGAATGAGCGGATTCGAATATCGTACTTCAGAGCGCAATAAACTCCCCGAAGACAGTCAGAAGCTGCAGGGAACGATATGTGCACTTCAGCAACAGTACAATACCCTTGCACCAATATCTGTGCTATCTGATGATATGCTATGTGACATATTCCTCATGCTCAGTGCTAGAAGATACTGCGCACCTTACGCCCTGGACTACTGTGGTGTCCTTATCCTTCGTTCGCATTGCTTGAAGGCAGTTGACACTTAGTCTCCCTCTCCTTTGGCGCAAGATCGATTGCAATCGAGCCCCTCCTGAATGGATTTCCACACTGCTGGAACGCTCTCGTAGTGTCCCGCTTCTTGTAACAGCAGACACGACCCCAATAGCAAAACGACCATCAGACAATCTACGGCTCACCCTGCCTGATCTAGGCAGAATGTCTGCTTTACGACTGTATTGCAGTTTACCGAAGAACACGGCTTGCGCGAGTTTGATCTCTTGCCTTCTGAATCCAGCTCCTTTATTACATACCTTCACATCGGTGTTCTCTGAATTGAGCGACTTCGCACCGAGTGCTTTGTTGCCATATACTCTGTTCACTGGGGATCAGCTTCCTCGACTATGGGACTTGCACTTATACAACTACACCCCTACATTCAGTTCATCGATGTACAGCTCTCTCACGTCCCTCGTTGTCAAATACATAAGCCCAAGTTTGCACAATTGGTATCGGTGTGGATCATTATCTTGCAAAAGATGCCGCTGCTTGAACTCTTTGCTACAGGTGGAGTCGACTTTCCAACGTTCCCTTTCTGAGGGAAGCGACTTCTAGGATTATCATGGTTACTTCAGTTCTTCCACCTCCCCGCAAGGACCGTATGCTTGCTTTGTATCCTCTCTGTCCAAAAGACCGGTCCACGATTATGAAGAGACGTTCACAGGCCTAGACTAGACTTTCCCGGACACTACATACTCAGTATCCAGTGGATTATCTACGATACATGATACATCTGAGCTCTTCAGGCCCATGTTTACTGTGTCTATTCGCTTGCCCACTTCATCTACCGTTGAAATGCATGTTAAGCAAGACTATTTACATCTTTTACTATTTACTATTAGTAAGAGGACCGACATTCGCTAGCAATGTAGAAGGAAACCACATTTATGGGAATGCCACTTTGATATGAACAGCGACGTATTTATTCGGTCACTATGTACGCATGACGGACATCATTACTTAGTGCCACACATCCATCGAAGCCAATAAGTACCGTCCATGAAATATCATAGATCACCACGAAGCACTGGCAGGTTCAAAGTTCTTCAAATCATAATGTATTTTACTCGATATAGATACTGATTGAGATTTATGAAGATGTTGATGGAGGTGGATGCCATTCCTCCTTCAACTCTTTACCGTTTATTACGACCGGCTTCGCACCTGTGAGGTAGAAAAGAATGAGGTACGTGAGGCAGGGAAGAAAACTGGAATTTTACCAAGCAAGACGAAGTAGATACGCGTCCACTCGGAGCTTTCATTCCTCCAAGAGTGAGCAGTGCCACGTTGGCAGACGACGTCCCCCTCATTGAGAGGGATTTTCTTGCCATCGTCGAGCTGCAGAACGATGGAGCCTTTGGCGACGATGCCGTAATCCAGAGACTCGGTGCGATGGAATGGCTGTATTGTTATCCGATAAGATATATGGTAATCAGCTGCACGAGGATATCATATACCGTAACAGTTCCTGGTGAAAATTCGAAGGAGCGGAACACGGTGCCGACTGGGTTGACATGCTCGGGTTTTGACGCAATTTCGTCGATAAAGGTGCCGGTAGTGATCTCGCTGTCGATGTCGGCCGGGACGTGCTCAGTGCGAAAGATATCGTAAATGGCATTTACGCTGTCGGTACCCCAGTATTTTGGAGGCTGGACATCATTGCGGACAACGATGGATTTGCCCTCAGAGTTGTGGCCAGTGATGATACGCCGGACATTAGGGATGGGGGAAGCTTTCTTTGTCTCAGCCATTGGTGACCATGCTCTCTAGCCAATACTGTCTTATATACTGGAGAGCAAAGGTCATGGAGTACCGAATCGGAGTCAAGATGTGTTGGAAGCCGCCGCCGCATGGACGCGTATGCCATCTGAGATTTCGGCCTGTAGGCTACCAGAGGAAGGAAAGAGACCAATGGCTTCTGACCTCAAGCCTTCGCTCCCTAAAAGTACTCCATGGACGTTGTTCTGAGTAATCAACAGCTCCTGGCAGTGTAAGGAAGGCAAGTTGGAATGATGCCAAGCTGTTCCTCTAGGATGTGGTCTGTTCAATGTTGGTTATCCACGGATCACAGCAGAGATAGTGAGGCGCAATTTGTGTACCATACGGTCCAACAAGCACATTTCATATCGAGTCGCGTCAATACAGGAGTGTACCAAACAAGAGTGAAAGTGCGAGTCCAACCGAGGTTGCCGGTCCACATCATTCAAATTCCGCCATTCGCAGTGGAACACCCAGCGCCTTGTACGCAAACTGTACGTTATGTAGCTATCGTTACTGAATACTGAACATTTGAACCCTTGGGCGGTACTACATAACCAAAACCAGAGTGAAGTGAACTCAAAAACAAGCGACGAATGGGGAATCTCCCGAGAAATCTCAGCCAGTACAGCCATACTATCCACAGTACGGATTTCGGAGAGTGACCCTTGGACGCTGCATCCAATAGTCCACTTCTCCAAGTTGCGACGGTGACCTGCGGCCAAGTGGGTGTGAAGTCCGCACCCAGCAGTGGTCTCATTAGCCTCGCTTGGGCGCTTTCAAAGCAGAAGGTTTCGACGAAAGTTTCGTAATTGCACCGGGCTGGGTCAATACAGCAGCCTGGGTGAGTACAGATTTAGTTACGATCTTCGGAGCAGGCTTTATAGTGGTTTTGGCCGTGGGTTTGGGATCGAATTTTGGCCCTGCACCTTTCGTTGCAGCTTTAGCAGTAGTATTCGGAGGCGAGTACTTTCTATCCTTGGACGAAATGTCTAGACCAGGCCCTACGTTCTGAAGCCGTTTCGGATTCGCCTTGGGTACCTTGGTAGCAGATTTCAAATGTTTCTTCAGGGCCTGCTTGGATGTAGGTTTCGTCGCAAGTCTAGAAGTAGTCTTGACCCTGGGCTTGGTGCCGATTTTGCCTTTGGCATTCTTAATATTCGTATTGTCAGGTAAGTAGCGAGAGTATTACGGACACCATAACGTACAGCTTTGATCTTGCTCTGCGAATCAGCAGGGTGGGGTCGCGGCGGAACTTTCTTGGGAGATTGCGCGTTCTTCACAAGAGTCCCAAGGCCGTTATTGGCTTTTAACTGACCACCTGTCTTTATTTTTGGCTATAATCGCACCATTAAAACCTTTGAGTGACAATAAAGAAAATCGAAACGGAAACATACCTGTTTGCTTGCAGTCTTCAGGCCTTTGGATAGTTTCTCTTCTTTTTTGGAAGGTTTGCCTTTATTCTTTGCAACTGATAAGGGACCAGACTTCTTCGTACGCGCCACACCACCCTTCCTGATGTGTGTACGTCCTGTCGAACCTATTGCACCCTTCAGAACATTACCAGTTCCCGTTTTGCCTTTGTCCGTAGAGTTAGCTTCATTCACACGTTCAGCGACACAGATGTCTTACCTTTCCTTCCCTTTGCACTGCGCTGAGAAGATAGTGGATCTGAATCGACGAAAGCTCATTAGTTAATTGGTGAAGTGATGCATTATGAGACTCTAACCTTTGCCGTTCCGTAGAAGACCAGCTTTCGTTGCAGATTTGCCACCAGATTTCACGAGTGACTTCTTCCCAACACCAACTTTTCCTAAGGGCTTGACCATTGTCTTGCCACCCTTCAAAGCCTTCCCAGAAGGAGCCATGGCGTCCTTGGACACAGAAGCTGCAGTTTTGCCTGCCTTGGCAGTAGCAGCCTTTCGTTGTTCAGCTTTCTTCTTGAAGTAGTCAGGAGGAAGCTTGCATGAATTCCGGCGCATGAGAAAGCGCCGCTAGTGAGGAACATTAATATCAGATGACACAAAGAACTTATTAAAGGTACCTACGTCGTGGTTGTCGGCATAGAACAAGGCTCTACGAAAGAGGCGTGCATCTCGTCTTCCTAAGGCACCAGGTTGAGAACATAAACTTCCGAAAACCCTGTTGCAGAAGTTTATAAGGGTTTTGGATAATCTGAATGAGTTTTATTGGTGCTTACGCATAAGAGTCAGCATTCTTGTGCATATCCTTTACTTTATCTCGAAATGCCGTATATCTGACGTCGGTATTTACCTCAGCTATGGTCTTGGGATATTTCACCACATCAAAATCTTGTATGCTGGGTGAGATTGAGGTGATACAAACTAGAAGCAGAGAACTTACAGCCTTCGTCCGGCATCGGCGTATGAAAGTCGTCGCCAGGGATCATCCTGAAATGCTCGTCTCTCCCGTCTCCAGTCCCTTTCAACTGATGACTGGCTTCATGGATAAGAGTTCCAGCTCGCCCGCTTTTTGTCAAGGCAGGTAAGTCGGGATTTGTTTGCTTGCCTATGGAAAATAAGCATGTTACTAACAAACACAGCGAGGTACTGAAGGGCAACACTTGCCATAGAAAGACTGAGAAAACTCTGCTCTGTCCGGAGTCCATGTTTTGGGGTCGTACGGAACTGAAGCCCACATAGTGTCCTTGTCCAGTTCAGGGTTCGATGCAACATTAACTTTGAATACGCCAGTGTCGAGCTTGTTGACCACTTTTGATATTTTTCCGGCTTTATGTTTTTTACCAAATGACGCGTTAAGAATATCCTTGACCTTTTGTTTTCGTTCTGCTAACTGCTTGTTCTTGACTGGGTCTTTGGATGGTCTTTCTTTTAGGATTCCAAGCGCTTCCTTCATTTTCTTGATTTGGAAATTGGCTGTTTGGGTGCCAGAATTCAGAATCCAAGGCACCCTCCCTGAAATGTGGCGACAAACTCACCATCGCCCTTTGCTTCATCGAACATAGCTTTCTCATCCTTCAACGCCTGAGGTGAGTTCGCATCGACCTCCTGTTCCTCATCTGTCGTAAACGGTGCCGGTAATGCAAGGGCAGCTATCATAGAAAGGTCACTAACACGCGTACCCAAATATGCAAGCGACGCATCGTACTTGCAATAATGGATAAAAGAAAGATAATCCTGAGAGAATGAAACTGCATTGCACCTGGACCTGAGGAATGAGCATGGTAAGCGCTTCTCCATGAGGTTCATCCCATTGCATAGGAAGTTAACTAGAAACCAACAGACGAAGACGAACCTACCAAAATACAAGCCTCCAGTCAAAGATGATAATGGGCGATCGACCAGCGACGCGGGAATCCACCGTGTGCATAATCATCTACCTTATGTACTGGATGCAAGGCTATGGATCAACAGGGGATCAAGCGGCTTGACAGCTTGATCAAACGCGCGCTAGTTCCAAAGACAAGATAGGTCAGTGATGGCGCAAGCTTTGTATTTCGATCTCAAGGATGCCATGTATGGAATACATTGAGCAGAATGCAAACGAGATTTATGCGTCGAACTGAGTAATGAGTTACGAGCGCCGCCGCTCTCGGAAATCTGTGGGCGTGTACTTCGTATTTAGATTGCTTATAATTATCAAACAAAACCACTGCTACGCCGGGACTGGTAACGCAAGACCAGTGTGCACAGCCTGCCCGCTCATTCAGCACTTATACTGACGAGTTAAGTATAGGATCTAAATTGCAGAACTACTCGATTGTGAGATGCTATCAATTCATATCAGAAGATCTAACATTTCCCACTCGATACAAGTCTACGAAGTCCTCCCGGTCAATGTGACCCTCCTCGTATCTTCTTTCCCTGCTCCCTTTCGTTCCATACCCAAGCAATTCCACTGACTGCGAATGTATAAGCACTAAGGATGCCCATCGCCCGGGCATCCGAGGCGTACATGGTTGGTATTGCTAGGTTGATTGCTCCAGTCATAACATTCGCCTGCATATAAGTATTCAGCAAAAATAAACCAAACTGCTCATGGAAACGCCTACTATCAGGAACAGCACCAAGCCGTGCTTATTGATTGCCTCGAGTAGCTTTGGTGGGTTACCTTCAACTTTCACTGCTGTTTCTTCAGCCTCAGCCTGCTGTCCTGGAGGTGGGACACCGAGAGCTTGCTTATTTTTCTTCTTCTTCGGTAAAGAACTCTGGAAGAAGCCAAAATCTAGCACGACGAGGTAGCTGAGTAGGAATGAAGTATTGAATGCAGCGACCCAGAGGATGTATGGGAGGTTGACCTACGGCATGTAGCATCATCCATGAGTGCAAGGTTGTATACAAAGGGAAAAAAGAACACGCACCATCCTCCTCGATACACCGCCATCAGCACCCCATTGACCTCCTATCTTCAGCACCTTCGAAAGGCCAAGCAAGGTCCACCATACAATGGCGTACGAGCAGAGTTCTATAGCAGCCTTGCCTATGTCACGAGGTGCGTTCAGATCAAAGTTCTTGTCGCTGCTGCTTCCTTCTCTGTTGACCGGGGTGTCACTGTTTCTCCTCTTGCTCCCCTTGCTTGTGAGCGCGCGGAGTCGACGGCGGAAAAAGGATGGAGAAGGCGGGAGGATGAGGGTTCCTGTGGAAAGCCCTAGGAGTTGGATGGCCAGGTATCCTAGGAAGGAAGATCAGGTGAAAGGTACATGATAGGGAGGGAAGTATGCACACCTGAGAGCGAGATGATGCCTTCCTTGTTCGCACTAATAAGCGATATGCGGGGAGCTGATAGTACATATGTCTCCAGTCCAAGCCGGGAAAGCGAGGCATGCTGAACTGCAAGATAGAAGTTAACATCACCCAAATTGCAAATATAAAAAATGCCTTACGAAGCGCAATCAGCACAGCGACAAGAGAGATGGGGAACCGAAGAAGAAGCGGATGTATAAGCACTTGAAGGATGGGAATGAGTGCGAGTGTAATGAAGAAATTCCAATGTCGGCCGTATTCTGATTCATGCTCCTGCAAATGAATGTCAGAAAACGAGGGTCATGACAGATGATACGAGACCGTACTGGGTAATCAGTGCCTTTTACTAGGAGAACGCGCACAAGGCCAAGAACGATGATAGGCAAGCATTTTCGCGTCACGCTGATGAATTTAGGTATAAACGGTTTAGTAAGGTATGCTGGGTCTTTAAGGAGCGGTATGGCGGAGACGACGCCTTGTGAAAAGACGAAGGAACCAACCCCGAGATCCATCTAAATGACGATAGATCAGTTTACACGACTTCTGTATTCAGAAATGAAGAATGGCAAACCAGAGATACGCCAAATGTCTCGCACTTCGCCAGCGAACGCGGAAATACGGAGAAATCGACAGCAAGAATAGCAAGTACTGTCATGAGCATCATATGCGCCCTATACGTAGTCAGCGCAGGCAAGGGGAAGATCTTATTTTTGCTTTCAGCCGAGGAAGACTGGAAAGTAGCTACGCTGGGAGAAGTCGGCTGCCGAGAGGGAAGCGGAGTGCCGCTTTCACGTCGCGGGAAACCGAGAAGTATTCCTGTCGGTACGAAGAGAAGGACCGAAAGCAAGAGCGGCTGCTTGGCAAATATTGTCATGGACAGCAGTAGCGGGAACACAAGGAGGAGATATGAGAGCAAGCAGCCGATCTGCCGAGAAGGGGGCAAGCGGGTGCGTAGGGCGGCATAGAGGGAGACAGATGCCTATGCTGTAGAACATGGGCTCACGAGCAAGGCAGATAGATGCATTATGCCACGCACCAAGGCTGCCAGTGAGATAAGGTTGATGTGTGCGATAGATGAACCTGTCATGCCAGACACGAATGCCTCTTTAGCACTCTTGTAATCTCCTTCCATTATTTTCGGAAGACGCTGGGGCCAATGTGTTATAAAAGATGTATAGAAAGCAATAATTGGTGTACTTACTGAAGTATATAATGGACCTTCTGCCTCTTAGGTTGCACGTCGCGTTACTATTTTAGTTGTTTGAAATGAAGTTCTTGGAAATTCGCGTACGCTGAAGTTGCCGCGTGGCAGACCGGCGATATTTGGCAAGCGGGCCGCATCCAAACAAGCAACTCGATCTGGTGACCTTGGTACGCGTCTATTTGGCAAATATCTCAAAACCAAATATAACCCGCCCCAATTGGCTTGTTCTCAAAATGCCATCACGGCCGAGTCATCTGTTGCTTCTTCACTCTCACCGCAGCACCCAAGATGCGCTGTCTGTCGTTGCTCGCATTAAGTAGCTTCATACACCTCGCACAAGGCCTTCAAATACCTTTCTCCGCTACTTCATCCTCTAAGAAGCACCTCATATCCCCGGAGACCGAATCCTACATCCGTACTCTACAGTCTAGATGGATGTCAACAGCTGGGCTTTCGCTCGCCGTCGTTCGACGCGATCCAGATCAGCCGAGTGGATGGCACACTGAATTTGGGTCATATGGCGTGGCGACTGCCGACGATGCTCCCGTCACTCCCGACACGGTGTTCGCCATTGCATCGAACAGTAAACTCTTCCTTGCGATCTCCGTGGGACTTCTGATAAGCAATGAGACTCTGCACAAGGATCTGGGCAAGGAGATAACGTGGACAACAAAGATTGGAGACCTTATACCCGAATGGAGCTTAATGGATGAAGCGGCTTCGAACGGAACCAGCATTCAAGACATGCTCTCTCATCGAACGGGCATGCCCAGGCATGACTTCTCGGGCACTCCGCGGAAGGGTGGAGTTGCTGAAATGATATCTCTTCTCCGCACCCTCCGTCCCTCTGCTGAGTTCCGCGAAACCTTCCAATACAACAACCTCATGTTCGAGACCCTCTCGCACTTGCCTCGCGTCCTCCTGAACCAGTCCTACGAATCATACATCACCGAGCACCTTTTTGCTCCGCTCAACATGACTTCCAGTACCTATTCCGTGCGCGAGGCAGAGAAGAGAGGCACGATGGCCCACGGCTTCCAGTGGGATATGCGGGATACTACGCGCGGGATAAACGGCACCTTGAAACCCACAGTGCCGTATTTCCAGAGGCCCGGAGAGGAAAAGGTGTGGGCTGGTGCTGGAGGTGTGTTGAGCTCTGCAAGAGACTTGGCGGAGTGGACGAAGATGCTCATGAATGATGGCAAGCACCCTACGACGAACAAGACTATAGTACCGGAGGATGTTTTGGACCGTGTTACAAGGGGGATCACTGTTGCTGAGGGCAAGGCTGCGTTTCCCGAGCTGTCTCCAACAGTCTATGCCTCTGCTCTGTGGCGTTACTCCTACCAAGGACACGAGCTTGTCGAGCATGGTGGGAGCAACCCTGGCTACAAGACCCAGCTCATCCGCTTCCCTCACGACAATCTGGGCATCGTGTCCCTTTCCAACGATGGAGATGGCAATTTCTTAATGGAGGCGGCAAAGTGGCGCGTCGCAGATGAGGTCCTAGGTTTGAAGAAGATTGAATGGAACGACCGCTATGAGGAGCTTTGGAGCAAATACGTGAATGATAGCCAGCAGGTAACTCCTCGTCCGGAGCCGGTAATTATACCCTCCAAACCCATCCTATCGTTAGAAGGGAAGACATTCTCGCACCCCGCTTATGGTATACTTAGGCCATGCTATGCGCCTTTTGGGTCTCCTCTCTATTCGCCAAATCCTTCCTCCTCTAACTCTAGAGACGACCCTTGCCCCGCCTTCCTTCAAACTCCTACAGTTCAGCGCCTCCTCGTCGCATCCAATCATTCTATTCCGACCCTCGTCGCACCTTGGGACCGCACCTTTGCAAATCACCTCCGTCTCACACATTTTGCAGGAAATACATTCAACGTGACGGTCGTGTGGTCCAATGCAGAAGTGAGAGAGCGAGAGGGATACTCTAACTCTAGCCATTCCAACGCCTCTTCCACTGCTGGAAAGGAGGACAACGATTTCCTCGTCATAGGCCTCGACGAGCACTTTGAAGTCGAGTGGGTGCATGAGCCAGAGGAGGGGCTTGCCTTCCGGGGCGGATTCTGGGGCAAGGAGGGTCCTGACTCCCGGGAGCCAAAGGGGCACGGGAAGGAGGGCGCGGAGGTGTGGTTTCGGAGACTCTAGGAGCAAAAGTTAAATCCAAGCTCTAAGCAATGACGAAAGAGAAAAGATGGTGAAAGATATTGGGCAAGAGCTAGAGATAGGTGGATGATCATGATGTTAGAACTGGCGAATATACGGGATATGCGGTTGCAAGATGACAACCTGTCCCCGCCTAGAAGCTCAACGGTGGCGAATATGATACCTTACAAGACACGCAGATACTGACCCCCCCGTGGATGTTTCTATTTCTAGCCTAGAGCAGTGTTCAGGCATTCCTTCTATAGGATAATGACTCTATCGAACTTCTTGATTCTGTGCTCTTTTTTCCGTCTATTTTGCTTTTATCTTCTAAAGCCAATGAAACATCTCCCCAGACACTTTTACTCGGTCTACTGCTGCTACAGTTCTTGTAACTGAGAATATTCAATGCTTCCTCGCTCCCAGTGCAGTGGTACTAATTATTGCAGTAAATAGAGATGCCAGATCGAAACACTATCTCTGGGTGCTTTTGGACCACTTTTCGTTTCCTGGACTTCGCTACTTTTTTCGTACTTGTTCATTCACCTGTGTGTTTTCGGCGTCTGGACGGTGCTCTCCTGCACTCACAGCAATGTAACGCGCTCGTCTGTGTATTCTATGTCCTTAGGTATATCTTCCAAGAACATGACATTTTTACCGATTTTGTGTTTCGTTTACCAGGTTCTTAACTGTTTGAATTTAATCACAAACATTTCCCGCCCTATTCCTCTCTTTTCTGTCTCATAATTGTAATGTTGATTTATATGCCGATTTTCCTGTGGATATAGTCCTCATTGTCGGGAAATTTTTACATCTCCGCAATTGATCGAATAACCAGTAGGTAAGTACGGGCCACTTCTGTATTTATTCACACAAGCATTCTTCGTTTCTTCACTGTAGGACACTCCTCATCCACTCAGTAACTTCCTCTGCCCACTGCTCGCCTTGCCCTGTTCCCAGCGCCCAATCAAGACTGACGTGGTTATGCCCCGCGCCTATGATTTTCTTTATCGAGGATTTAGTTCGCGTCTCCAAACTCTGATGGAAATCTTTCCCCGCAGCTGCGAGGAAAGCGGGTTCTCGTTCTCCCTCCACCAACAATATTTTCGGCAGACCATTGATGGTGGATGTAGATGCACGCTCGAGTAAACCATACACGTCGTTTGTCTTTCCTTCCTCCAAGGTTCCATAGTATTGCGCGATGACGTCTGCAAGCGGGCCACTTGTGATGCTATTAAAGCGATACGGTCCACCATTTAAAATGACGCCCGCGATTCTGGAAGGGAGATCTGTGGAAGCTAGGATATCCGGCAATAGGAACATGGTGCATACATGGAAGGCTCCAGCCGAATGTCCCATGACGAAGATAGAATTAACATCGAGCAGAGGACTGTCAGGGACGCTGAGATGTTCAGCGCTATTAGCAACCCAGCTAATGGCATCGCGAACGTCCTCTGCTGGTCCTGGGAAAGTGACATTCGGGACAAGCCTATAATCTGGTATGATGGTTACGAATCCTCTTCGTGCGAAGTACGATCCAAGACAAGCGTAACCAAGATCGCTGGGCGGGGGAAACGATCGACTCCCGCTTGTGAAGCCGCCACCATAAACGAAGAACAGAATAGGAGCTTTCGCTTTACTGCTCGCGTTCAAAGGGTAGTAAATATCCAGCTAATCGGCACAGGATGTTTTATTTCTGACATTTCAGTCTAGATAGGTATGCGATACCTGATGTCTATCCGTTGCACCGTACTTGAATGTTTTCTTCGGAATTTCCTCAATGTGTACACGGTTCTTCTCCAGCAGCGGCAGAAGCGCCGAGAGAGCTGAATTTTCGGGATAGTGCATTAGGTCCCGGAGAAGGACTGCATGAAAGAGGCAGCATACTAAGAGGGATAATCTTGTCGATACGGTCGACTTCTTGAATCTGAGCTATGACGTCCATGCCAGGTTTTCAAACCGAAATGTTTATATGACGTGAATGGATGGAAGCTGCAGGATGCTGTGGTAATGTTCCAGAGATGGGCGGGGGTTTAGAAAACATGACTTTCTTAAATACCCATGTGCTAATCGATCTCTGCTTCAGGGACTCTATTCTGTGAGAAACTGAGGCTGTAGGCGCGCTTAGATTACCATTTGCTGAGATTCTAACCTTAGAACAACAGGATCCCTACATCACATGCTCAAGCATATGAACCATGAGAATAATACAAGGGAAACGCCCGCACCGTTGAGTCGCATTCCAGCCGAAAGCAGCATCTGTGCACACACAAGACTATCGCTCCTCGAGTCGACCGTGAGACCGCACCAATTGTACTGCTAAGTAGAGTATATCGAATGCCTTTCATTTCACTGTCGTGAACGCGTTACTGACCTTAGTAAATTTATTAGTGAGAGACTTCATATTTCACGAGGAGTTACAGCATCCAGTCCTGATACCGGGTGCTCAGAGGACACTTTTCATCCACTCAACGACCCCCTCTACCCATTCTTCACCTTCTGGCCCCAGACCCAATTAATACTGAAATGATTGTGACCCACACCTACGATTTTTTCACAAGCGATTTAGTTCATGCCTCCGAACTCTTAGCCGCTGACTAACGTACATATCTGTGCCTCGGACAATGGCCATTTTGCATCCGATATATAGAATATAAGAGTAAGCTGCAATAGTAACGCTCAGTCATTGCTGAATATCGAGTCATACTTGCGCTTTAGACGGCTATCTTGAATGCGAAATGGAGAATATAAGGGTAGACTGCAGTAGCGGTCAGTTTGGGCAGCACATCCTGCCGAGTAACAGCTCTATAGCAAAGACATGGGAGAACAACGCGTACGTCAGATGTGAGGATCGAATAAGGTGGATGCTGTATCGCATATATTAGCTCGCATATTGCTGCAACAATGCAAGGTAGATGCTCTTACCGAGCTGTATCTCGAAAGTGCGTGAGTGCAAATGAAAGCACATTTCGGTCAAGGTCAAGGAAAATCACCCAGTTCACAAACAGGAGCTCTAGAAAGTTCAGTGCGTCCGTTCATGCATTATTTCTGTACCGCATATATTAGCTTTTATAGTACTATTAATATAACTTGATGGATGCTCTCACCGAACTGTATCCTATGAAACCTACTGAAGATCAAGTAGAAACACGGAAAAAGCCAGGAAAGTGAATGCCGTGCTGCCATGGCTGTAGCAATACTGATTGTTCCTCATCAAACCATCGGCACGCGTCATACACATGTATGTGCTAGTCCTTTATCACGCATATTAGCTCTCAGCGCTACAATTTAATGAATATTCTCACCAAACCATATTCAAAGAAATGGACAGAAGGCACAAGTAACAATTTAAGGATAATAAAAGTCGCATTGTTGCTGCTGTGGGTAGGAATAAATACCGAATGCTCCTTGGTGGGCCTTCGATATTTCAACATACATCAAACGCTGCACGTCGGGAAAGGAAGACGAATCGTTTCTCAGAAGAGCGTTCAGAGAATTCAGCAATGAGGAAGTTGATATGCTGCACATGTTCAAGTGATACTCCTGTATCATAGGTGTGGCGGTTAGCTCTCGTATCGCTGTGACATGATAGATACTCACCAAAGTCGAACTACGTCCCTTCAGCGACTGAAACGATCAATATATGGTAGTCACACGCAGACGTAGTCGCACGGAAGAGAGAAGAGAGAAGAGCCAAAAAATGAGATTTCTTTTGAGTAAACAACGCGCAGTTCTATGATGACGCCTCCACCACTTCATTATCGTCCTCATCCTGGTAGCGTAGATAACCCCTTGCCTCTGCCCCACCCTTCCCTGCACCTCACATTCTCCTTATCCCGCCTACGCCGCCGGCGCCTGCACCTTCGGCTCCGTGGCCCGCAGCCCCAAATTGTCCGGTACAGCAAGCGTGTCGTCTACCGCGCTCGCGAGGTGCCCCCCGAATCCGACGTGCCCGTGCTCCGCCTGGAACGCGGCGATGCGCGCCTCGACCTCGGGGCGGAAGTGACGCATGAGCCCTTGGATGGGCCACGCGGCGGCGTCGCCGAGCGCGCAGATCGTGCGGCCTTCGACTTGTTTCCTGTGGGGGGGGGGGCGTTAGAGGGGAGGATAAGAAGGATAAGGAGAAAAGGGAAAGTGAAGGACTCACGTCAGCTCGAGGAGCATATCAATCTCGCGGGCCTGCGCACGCCCTTGCACGAGGCGCTGCATCATATTGTTCATCCAGGTGGTGCCCTCGCGGCAGGGCGTGCACTGTCCGCAGGACTCGTGTTTGTAGAAAGAGGAGAAGCGCGCGATGGCGGCGATGAGGTCGGTGGACTTGTCCATGACGATAACGGCGCCGGTGCCGAGGCCGGACTGGGCGTCCTTGAGGGAGTCAAAGTCCATGAGGACCTCATTGCACTTGTTGATGGGGAGGATAGGCACGCTGGAGCCACCGGGGACGATGCCGAGGAGGTTGTCCCATCCGCCGCGGACGCCGCCGCAGTGGCGGTCGATGAGCTCGCGGAGGGGGATGCTCATCTCCTCCTCGATGACGCAGGGGTTGTTGACGTGCCCGCTGATGCAGAAGAGCTTGGTGCCCTGGTTGCGCTCACGGCCAAAGCCGGCGAACCAGGCAGAGCCGCGGCGACAGATGGTAGGGGCGACGGCGACAGTCTCGACGTTGGCGACGGTGGTGGGGCAGCCGAAGAGGCCGACGTCGGCGGGGAAGGGCGGCTTGAGGCGCGGCTTGCCCTGCTTGCCCTCGATACTCTCGATGAGGGCGGTCTCCTCGCCGCAGATGTACGCGCCGGCGCCGCGGTGCACGTAGACGTCGAAACCGTAGCCGGAGCCGCAGGCGTCCTTGCCGAGGAGACCGGCAGCGTAGGCCTCGGTAATAGCCTGCTGGACGTGCGAGGCCTCTTGGTAGAACTCGCCGCGGATGTAGATGTAGGCGGCGGTGGCGTTCATGGCGCGCCCGGCGACGAGGCAGCCCTCAATGAGCTTGTGCGGGTCGCCGCGGAGGATTTCGCGGTCCTTGCAAGTGCCAGGCTCGCCTTCGTCGGCGTTGACGACGAGGTAGCGAGGACTAGGGAAGGGTTAGGGAGGGGCGCGTACAGAGACACAGGTGGACGCACCGGGGATCCTTCTCCCATCCTGGCTTGTTCATAAAACTCCACTTGAGACCACTAGGGAAGCCAGCGCCACCACGGCCGCGCAGACCCGAGTCCTTGATGGTCTGGATGATCCAGGCGTCGCCCTTGAGGAGGATGTCCTTGGTGCGGTGCCAGTCGCCGCGGGACTGGGCGCCTTTGAGGCCGTGGTCATGACGGCAGTAGGCGTTGGTGAAGATGCGGTCCTGGTCCTTGAGGCCGCCGTAGCGGCGGACAGGGGGGTCAGCGACGGTGGCGAAGGAGCGGTGGACGCGCAGCTTGGCGCGGAAGGGGCGGGCAATGGCTGGGACAGACGGTGAGCACGGGCACGGAGTACAGGAGAGGGGAACTTACTGGACCGGAGGATAGCTTTGGAGGAGGCGAGCATGGCCTTGGAGGACGACGAGGACGCGCTGAGCATCGTGGGCGACAACGAGCAAGGATTGAGCGACGACTCTGGCTAGCTCTGGCTTGCTTCCGTCGTCGTTGAGTGTGTTGAGCAGCGTCGTTCCAGCGGACTTTCTCGGGCTGTGCTTACGTAACACACTGTCCAATCGCGGCGTGTGCTTTTCATTTGTTAGGATTGCAAGGCGTAGCCATCTTACGGCCTGCCCGGCGCGGCGGCGGTCCTTGTCGCGCTCAATCACTGATGGATGATCCAAGGATGATCAGTGTATGATGCACTATATCGCAGCCATCGGCGTCTTCTGGCTCGTTCTCTCTGATCTCAAGGCACTCTGATTCCGCTCTGATGGCGTTGACGCCCGGACAACCCCGTGTCCATATAAGAAGCCCTCCAACGCCATCTGCACTCTCCTCAACCTTGAACACACCATGGTATGGCTCCCCCATGCACTTGTCTTGCCGTTATTCACTGCTTTGCAGACTAAGCTCAGTATCAACTATCGCACCAACCCAGATTATGACACCGACGACTCGCCTGTACCGGAGAAAGGCGAGCCCTTGATCGTCGCCACTGGCGACGCAGCCAAGTATTGGTCAAAGGGGGCTGCATTTGAGACGGACTATGCGAGCGTGTTTGCGGATAAGTACCCCATGCCAGTGAGCTGCCCGATACTTATTCCTTTGGATTAAGCCTGATCTTTCATGTGACTGTAGTTGGCACAAATCTTCAAGCCCACCTGGCCCGGCACCCAAGCCACTGTCGTCGTCTCCGAGTTCTGGGACCGCGTCACTGAGAAGGCAAGAGAGAACTACGTCGACACCATCCTGAGCAAGCTCAAGCCTTCCAGGTGTGCCACCCCATCACCTCTCCCCCCCCGACTCCCACTGACCTCCCCATAGCGTCGTCCTGCTCGACTCGTACCACACCTCCGAGCCCATCGAAAGCGCCCCTCTGCAATACGTCTCCTCCTTTGGCGAGGATCCCTTCGTGAGCCTCTTCCCCCAAAAACTCCTTCCATAACTAATCCCCATACACCCCAGGACGGCGAAGCTTCCCCTCTCTCCACCTCGCTCGAGGGCACCTCCGCGGTCTTCTACCAGTACCTGAGCAAGAAGAAGACTCCTGTGTCCGCACTACTCCTCCCGTCCCCGCACGAGTCTACCCCCGCGCCCGAGCCGTTCCAGCCCCGTGGGTTGGATGGATTCGATGAGATCCCCGTGAGGTGGGACGAGGAGACGATTAAAAAAGTGCAGGGTTTGTTGTTTAGGCCGTTTGGGGAGAGTGTGGAGCATGAATGGAAGTTGGATGAAGAGTAGAAAAGTTACTGAGCACAGAGCGAACGCGTCTGAGCGTGCTTTGATTCTCGAATAGTTTTAAATGAAGAAATAAATGAACGTGTAAGCAATATGTGGGATGAAAGTGCGAAGATTGAGCTCGTATTGTGTAACTGTGCAATTATTACAAACGACATCTTGAACAACGTGCCCAGCGAGCGCAACTATCAGTGCTCCGCGGCGGCCCGCCGACGCCGGCTTTGTTTGCTCTTTATTAGGACTAGAAGACATAGTCATGTCGCGCCCCTGCACTACGCTCACAACCAACTCGCACAATCTATCGAATCCCGCAGTATCTCTTTCAGAGCACCTGATCGAAATTTCACACGTATTTCCTCAAATATCTAATGCAGTAGTCGACAGCTCAACGGGACATGATCAGCCTTCACCAAAGCGTCAACAGGTCAGTGCTTGCACTTGTTGCAATACGATTGTCGCTGACGACACCTCTCCAGACTCACTTTTTATGCATTGCCGAAGGCCAAGAATGAAAATTTGCTCACAGATCCTCAGATGATGCGCTGCAGCACCAATGACATGCTGCATGCAAGGGCAAGGCACTAGCCCATGCAAGGACATACGGCGATTGTACACACCCGTGCACGAATCCTGTCGTGCAGCATCTTTAGATACAGCGAATGATTCCAGGAACTCTAGGAACGCGAAGAACCAAGGTATCTGGAAGTCTAGAGAACCGGCCGCTTCTAGCGGTATGCCCCAGGGCCTGAACTTGTATCATAAGTCCTGTTCCATGACGCAGGAGGATAAGTCAGAGAGGCCATCCGCCGGTGGGTCAACCCTACGGTGACACTAGCTCTCTTTGTTCTTAAAGCCGCTGGAATTTATCATTCTGTATGTGTGCCCTATTTTTGGACAATACGCCGGTACCTCGAATACACAACGAGAAATCAAGGCCAGGTACAGGAGGTCGATTGCACGGCAGAGTTTGCCAGCCGAACCCCCAACCCTTTGGAGTAATAATTTCTACACGAGTGCTAGCAAAGTACTATAAAATGTCCTCAGACCCTACATCGTTATACAACAACTTCCGAAACACGTAGCATCATGGAGGTCGAAAATCTGTTCTACGCCAAAAACTCCATATTAGCTCCGAGCTCCGCTATCGCCCCGGAAACCCTTGTCGACAAAGCAAAGGCCACACTCAACATGGCTCGCGAAGAAGATGTTGACCTCTTGGGACCAATGCTTGTGTATGCTCCTACACTGCAGGGGAAGCGTACAATAGCAAAGTGGATCCTAGAAGTTAGAAGAACACAGGAAAATAAGTATGCGAGCCTAATAGATACTACCGGTGAGCTTTTCAACCTCTTTATTTCGGGAATCAGCAGCCATGCTAACGCACTAACAGGCTCGAAGCAAATAAAAACGAGTCCTGAACAGTTGGCGAAAGATAGATTGAACTGCCACAGGGACGTTGAAAAGGCCCTCAGAGCTCTTGCCAAGCATTATCGAAATACACTGATTAAACCCAGTAAATTTTATTTATCATTTATTTCTCGCAGTCTCTCATAAGCTTCTTGCGCAATAGTTCTGGGATTCAAGAATGAAGCAAGCAGGAACCCTGCCTGGCCCGCTGACTACAACCTTCTCGAAGCGAAGTCATGTAGTCGTGGCGGCGATCGTGAAAAGGTACACCATCGCAACGAGCTAAATTAGTCCCGCTATTCGTCCTCACCCAATTTGCGCAGCTCATGAAGAGGGATCACTATGTGTGCGTTCTCACAGGCCGCTTCGATATAACATTGGCGAAGGTGCCAGATGCGGAATGTATGCAATATTGGACCACCGTCAGGGATAAATCACCCACCGGGACGGTCGTAGGAGAATCGTTGCAAGCCGCTCATATTATTCCATATTCGCTCAACAACTTCAAAAAAAATGACAGCACGATGCGGGAGAGGGTAACTTAAATTCAGATCTAATATTTTCAATATTATTGACGACACTCTCAGCATAGAATTATATGGACGACGCTAGCAGATTTTGCTGGGGATGAGATCGATCTCCTTGCACTCAAGGGCACTGGGATCAATAAATCGGCGAATATGATGATGCTTTGTCCTTGCTCTCACGGTCTTTTCGATGATCTTCATCTATCACTTTCTGCCCCAGAGGTAAGTTGTCTGGCTATCTTTTCCACATGATCACACCCACTCAACCACGTCCAGAAGAATGCGGGGGATGGGTCCATGTGTAAGGTTAATGTATACACCTCCGCGGCTAAACTTGCCGACCGACTGCCTGACAAGCTCGTGACCATACACCCGGACGTAAACAGGAATTGGCTCGCATTGCACCATGCCATCTGTCAAGTAGCATGGCAAAGTGGATACACCGATAAAGTTGAGCTGGAGAGGGAGATTCAGCAGGAATACGACGATGACGATTACGATGAGATTTGATTACAATTTGTCAATTATCTTGATATGGCCTTATGATGCTTGTATACGCTTTACAAATCAGTGTTTATTGTTCGAATAAAACCATCTGTGTCTTTTTTGGCCAGCGTGGTATAACCATGCAGCTTTTAGCTGTTAAGTTTACGAATCACTACAGGATAAGTTCCACATTTCATCCAGCACCTATTGACAAGCAAGAGTTCCTCGATGAAGTGATGATAAATATGGAGAAGCGAAGGGCGTAAACACGTATATGCCGATACACCAGTTCTAGGTTTGGTATCTGGATTTGTGGCTGCGTGCACGTATACAGACGTAATTTTAAAGATGATACACATAGCTTTCTCTCCACCCGATTTCCGAAGTCCTAGCGAGAACTGCGTCACCTCCAATTCGGGACGGGAGGTGCACGAAATTATCCATGAAAGCCATCATGACATACAGCAGAAAGTGTCAACTGATAAACGCCCTTGACTTGGTTTGTGATAAATGACACGTATTGATCAATCGAGCCCCTAAAGTACGAGGTAAATGCATTTTGGAAAATTTGTCGAACTTTAATTCCCCAGTTTCTACGTTGGAAGCACCACCGAATCTTCCCAGTTTCTGCCACCTGGAAAGTTATTTCACAGTTCTGAAGAACAATTCAATTCTTTGAACTTCCTAATATGTATGCATTCTTCTTCCCGACTCTTTTTCTACAGTGGGTATCTATCGAGGGCGTGCGCGCTCAATAAGTATCCGTAAGAATGCTTGGGCAGTTGAGAGTTGTTGTGTAGATGACAGACAGGAGTGACCTGTGCGAGAAGAACTAAAAGCCTGAATCCAACTAGGTAGGGACCGCAAAGCTTGTGCGCCAGATCGAACATACTCAGCCTGGCAACTTTAGAGTCTTCGGCTATGGAATACATTCAGATTGCTTGTAGGGTTTTGCACTATATCCACAGAGCAAATTACGATCGCGAAGAGTTCCTCGGTGATCCCGACGTTTGAATAACATAGTAGACGCCGTTCACCCGACCTCCGTGCTATTGAGTTGTTGGACTATGTTATAGAAGAGGGAGGAAGTTGTCGCTAACACGGGGAGCGGAATAGCAGGCCAGCAAAGTACTCACCGTGGCGATATCGAAACATCTCCAATCTTTTCAGACCCGTTATCCACCATAATAGCCTTGTCTACGCGACGGAATGCCCGCCTATAATCCAACGTTTGAAGTGGGGGGAGCAATGAACGTTGCGCATGGTTCAGTGGATCGGAACCTCGGAAGACTCGGGCCAGTTTGCGCAGGTCTGAGCTGAACAGGTTGTAGACTCAAGATGGCTGTGGTTGGTCAGAGTTACTGCCGATCATGCAGGAGGGCGATTTCCTGCTGGAGCTTGGGCGGACGGGCGCAGACTGAAGAATCAGAACATGGACTGGGCGACGGCGGTCCAGGGACGAGGCCATGGTCCTACATGCAATGAACGGTGTCAAGGACATCTCCGTTGATAGCAAAGACCATTGGGCCTAGATACATAGATCGTCGAACGAGCACGAATTGGCTGGTGATGTAGACGACATTGAAACGAGGGCAAGACAAGTGTGATGAGCGTGATGATATTTGGCAAGGTCCTTTTAAATGTCTCCATTCATCCGGCGCAGACCCCTTTGTATGTAGTATTCTGCGTTTTGATCATTCAGCTACAAGTAGCAACTTGTTCATTCTAGGACAGAAAGGCCTGAAGCAGAAGGAAGTCCCAATTTCGCGCTGCTTCTCCCGTCTTTGCTTCAATGAACCTCCGCATCCGAGTCATGGCAACCCCATAGAATGGAGGGAAAAGCTAACAACATTGTACAACGGCCCATCGAAATGATTAAGAAGGTCTAGAAGGTTTTGTTCAAGCCATTTGGGGAAGATGTAGAACAGAAGTGGGACTTTAAGGAGTAGCGAGAGGAAAGCAGATCGGTGGATCGAATGGACATCATATGGTGTCTCTGCCTGACCATCTTGACATAATGGATAGTCGACTGAGTATATATACATTTGAAATAAATTACACGACAATTATGCTCGCAGTGGCATGAAGATATTGACAAGATCTAGACAATGGCTAGATAAGCACAGTGATGTGCTCTAACCTCAGTCACACTGCTGTGAGTGGAAAGAC